>SNQJ01S0019330.1:329228-349465 GCA_010110895.2 Picea sitchensis | reverse complement strand
TTTTGTATTCACTTTGAATTATAGTACACTCATCACTTCACTTTATTATTTACCTTCTAAAAATATCTTAAACCACTTTGACTACTTTGACCTTTTGGGGCTTCTAGATGACTCATGAGGGTTCTGCAACTTCACATGGCCATAACTCTCTAACCGTGAGGAGTTATGTGACGTTCTACATACCATTGGAAATGGCATGACATGTAATATCCATATAAAATAGTATTACTTGCAAATATATCAAAAATCATACCGTTATCCATCAAGCAAACTTGGGTCCATTACCCAAACCTAGGTTCTCCAACTTCCTTCAAGGGTTGACATCAATGACAACCAACCTTAATCAACACCGCCCATCATCAAGGACATAAGAAGTTGATAGGTTGTAAAAGAGTGTTGAGGTTTTTAAATATAGAAGAATATTGAAAATTTATTGTTTACGAATTGAGAATAGCCATTGGCGTTAGGTAATCCATAAAGTTAAGATGATGGGGTGAACAAGGTTGTTAAGAATAAATAAACAATAATTAAAATATTTAGGTAAACAATAAAGTAAAGATAAAAGGGGGATGAGGTTGGACAAGTTTGTTAAGAGAAAGATTAAGTAATATAATAAAATCGAGAAATAATAAATAAAATAATGATAAAGGATTAGATTAAATTAAACTAATAATAAAGTATTAAATTGAATCAGAATAATAATAATGTATAAAAATAAGATAAATTATTAAATTAAAAAAAATTAAAGTATTGAATAAAATTAAAATAACTAGGGAAGAATATAAGGGATATGATGGAGTGAGAGATTGGGGGAGATGATAATATGACAATATTCAATGAAGATAAAGGGGGGCGAGTCATACTAAATTAATTAAAGAGAGAGATAATAGTTAAGAAGAGAGATGATATTAGAATATAGAAGGGAGAAAGATAGAGATAATTAAAGAGTGATAGAAAAGAGAAAGGATAAAAGAAAAGAAAATAAAGATAAGGGAGATTTATAATAAAATAATTAAAGAGATAGATAATGCTTAAAGAGAGATAATATTAGAATAAAGTCAAGTGAGATATAGAGAGAACATAGTGGGTAGATTAAGAAGTAAGAGATAAACATGGGAGGAAACAAAGAGAAACACATAAGAGATGTGTATTAGGAGAAAATATGCTAAAATAGGAGTGGATGGAAATTAGGAACTTGTTTGGATATATAGGTTGGAGGGAGAGGATGGAGGGTAATCTCAAAGGAGAAGGTATAATGGTCAAGGTTATGGATGGTGGATTTCCAGGAATGGCTAAGTTTGTAGCCATCTTCACGGTTGAAGTTATTAGGATGTTTTTAGATTTCAAGGGATTCTTGAATGAGATAGGAGGAGTAATGCGGGGTTGGGGATAAGATTTTAGTTTGGTCAAAGAAAATAAGGTGCTTTTATTTAAAATAGTTTTCGTTGATAACTTATTTAAATGTTTGGTTATAGGTAGTATCAACTATATGATCTTTGAGCCTAGCTTTAAAGGTTCTTCCAATTTGGCCTATGTAAGATTTATCATAGGAGCAAGGAATTTGGTAAACTCATGGGAAAAGCATCGAGTCATATTTATATTTTGTTGTTTTGAAAAGTTGTGTGAGGGTTTTGTAGGGCTTGAACATAGTTTTGATATTATTCTTAGCCATGAGTTTTGCGATTTGATAGATGGTGCATTGGATGTAAGGAAGAGAGAGAAGAGTGTGAGGAGGAGAGGAGGAAGAGGATGTTTTTGGTTTAGGTTTGTTGGATGAGCGGAAGGCTTGGTTAATTTGAGAGAGAGAGTAGCCATTGGACATAATGGATTTTATTAAATATGATTTTTCCTCCACGAGGAATTGATGGGAGGATATTCAGATGGCACGAATAATTAGGGTTTTTAGGACAACATATTTTTGATTTGGGTGATGGTGGGAACTGACATTTAGATATATGTCGGTGTGGGTTTTCTTCCTATAGACTTGGTGGGAGAGGGATCCATCAGGAAGGAATGATATGAGAACATCCAAGAAGGGGATGGAATTGTCTTTTTGGGTTTCCATAGTGAATTGGATGCGAGGGGAAAGGCTATTAAGATTATTGAAGAAATAAGTTAGGTTGGCCTAGCCATGGGGCCAGATGACAAACATGTTATATACAAATCGAAACCAAAATTTGGGTTTGAGATGAAAGCTAATTAAGGCTAGAGACTCAAAATGTTCCATAAAAATATTAGCCACCACATGTGAAAGAGAGGACCCTATGGTTGTACCTTCATTTTTTTCATGGAAAACCCCCTTAAAGGTGAAGAATGTAGAAGTGAGGACGATTTTGATTAGGTTAAGAGTTTAAGGGTCTACCATTTTGGAGATAATGGTTAGGGATTCCGAGACTTGTATTTTGGTGAACAAAGAGACCACATCAAAGCTGAACATGAGGTCATCATCATCAAGGTGAATGATGGCATGAACCACTAACTTCAACCGATCATAACAAGGTTTTCAATACTCTGTCAGAAGCTAACATTCAGGTTGTTTATCTGGCCTTAGATCAATACAAACATGCATTCAGAATTCCTTTTCCTACAACACTAGATTTCACTCTGTCATAGATAACTATGCATGGAAACACCACTGCACATGAATATACCTTTGTGTCGAAGCATCAGTGAAAAATACCGATGATATATGTCTCAGATCACTCTGCACATGAAAATTAGCAAATAATACCAATGGTTTGTGGACAAATCTACACGCAGAACTGAAGAAAAAATACCAATGTGTTGCAGATCCTTAAGGGGTGATTCCACCGTGCCAAATCGTGACTGTCTGTCCCTATGAAGACAAATACTTAGGAAATATTTTTAAATAAAGTTTTAGAACTTTGATGGAATTAATTGTGTGCGGTATTTCTTGCAAATGCATACATTAGAATCTTCAAGCGACAAGATATTGAATGAAGTCAAAGGAATACACCAACAAATTTACACACATAGAACTGGAGATATCAAGTAAAACATATCATAATTACATTGGTTTCTTTTGGTCGCTCATACCTTAAACATACAACACACAAATCACTTTACAAAGTTCTCTATCGCACCTCTATCTATCCAACCTTTGTCTAATCTCCTCCTAACCCCTGTCCCACTCTCACTCACTTGAAAACCTTCTAAATCTTACAAAACATCCAATATATCTCGAGCCCTATGATAGCTCATAAACAAACAAATCCTGAGCTATCTCAATAAATGTCTAAACTAGAGATTTGTTCATAAGGTTTAGCAACATATTTAACACTTATCAAAACAACTCAACACTTAGCACACAAACTCAATGAAAATGTCTTCTAGAGACATTTCCGTAATTATTGCAAATATAAAAAAAATTAGGGAACCAACTCCCTTGGTAAATGTTTTTGACCCTTGGGGTCAATCTTGAGATTTACCGCTAGATGCTCATGCATCAGATTCCTAGGGAAGAAAATAACTGCTCATCATGTCTTCAAGGTTTGCGCCATACTTGGATTTTTTTTTTTTCATCCAAGTAGCATCCTCCACTAGTTGACCTTTCCATTTGACCAAGTACTGGAAATACTCTTTTCCTATGGTTTTCTTTAGTACCTTCATATCCAATATTGTGTCAATCTCCTTTTGCACTGCTTTGGGTAGTTGTTCTTTCCATCCTATGGTATGATTTTCATCACTTACAGGTTCATCTGTTGAAACATCATTTGTTTCCTTGAAGGGGTACACATATGCAACATTAAATATTGGATAAATTCCAACACCACTTGGAAGTTCTATTTCATATGCATTAGAATAAGTTTTTCTTAAAATTTTACATGGTTCAATATTTTTGAGTTTTAATTTGTTATATGCCCCTACAAGAAATATTTATTTCCTAAAATATGTCAAGACCAAGTACCCAACCTCAAAATCCACTRATCTTCTCTTCACATATTCTCTCTGCTTATACTTGTGGCTKCTCTCTTTCAAAAAAAAATGATCCTTTTATGAAATTCATGTATAGTCACTGCAAAATCTTCACGATCAACACTTCTTAATTCATGTTTTCCCAAATTCCTCTACTCATACACTCCCTTAGGATGAATTCCGTACAAAATCTAGAATGGACTCATCCATGTGCTTCTATTTGGTGAGTCATATGAAAAATCAACTTGAGAAAGTATCTGATCCCATTGATTAGGTTTCTCATTCACAAGGCTTCTTAAAATATTTCCCACACTACTATTTACTACCTCTATTTGTCCATCATTATGTGGATGATAGGCTGAGCTAAAACTAAGATTAGTACCAAGCTTCTTCCATAAGGTTCTCCAAAAGTGTCCCATAAATCTAGTGTCTTTGTCAGAAACTATTATTTTGGGTAAACCATGCAACCTTACAACATCTTTAAAGAACAAATTTGCAACATTTGTCGCATCACTAGTCTTGGTACAAGTAATGAAATGAGCCATTTTTGAAAATCCATCTACCAAAACATAGATAGAATCATTAGCTCTATGTTTCTTGGCAATCCCAACATAAATTCCATACTCATTGCATCCCATGGCCTACTTGAAATGGGAAGTGGTTGATACAACCCTATATTATGACTCCTCCCTTTAGAATGCTGACAAATTTTGCACCTTTCCATAAAATTCTTCACTTGATTCTGCATACCAGGCCAAAATTAAAAAGCATTTACCTGAGAAAAAGTTTTATACTGGTAAAAATGTACTGACATTCCTCCACTATGTTTTTCTTTGATCAGATTCTCCCTCAATGAACACTTTGGTATGCACAATTTACTGCTATTGAACAATATTCCTTCATGTATCATATAGTCCAACCATTGACTTTTTTTACCAGCAACCGTATTTTCACAAGCTGCATAGGAACCTTTGAAATCAACGTCATCTCGATACATTTCTTTTAAATCATCAAAGCCTAAAGTGTTGACTTGAAATTCTTGCAAAAGAAAATTAATTCTACTTAATGCATCAACAACTTTATTTGCTTTCCCACTAGTGTGCTTAATTAGAAATGTAAATTTTTGCAGAAATTCAACCCACTTAGTATGTCTTTGATTCAATTTTGGTTGACTTCTTATAAATTGTAATGCATGATTGTTAGTGTAAATATCAAACTCTTTGGGCATAAGGTAATGTCTCCATTTTTTCAATGCATGCACAATTGCATAAAAATCCTCATCATAAGAAGAAAACTTATATTTTGCCTCATTCATCTTCTCACTAAAATATGCAATTGGTCTTTTCTCCTGGCTCATGATAGCTCCTCTTGGAGTCCCATTGGCATCATCCTCAACCTGGAAGAACTTGTCAAAATTTGGTAAAGCTAACACAGGTTGTTCAATGATTTTTTTTTTCAAAACCTGAAGATTTCGATCAATTTCCACTATCCATTTAAACAATTTTTTATCCTCTTTGATGGTCTCAATAATTGGGGCACAAATATAGCTGAAATTTTTGATAAATTTACTATAAAAAATTGCTAGTCCATGGAAACTTCTTACCTAAAATACATTTATGGGAGTAGGGAAATTCATTATGGATCAAACCTTTTTTGGATCCATCTTCAATCCTCCTTCAGATATTACAAATCCCAAATATACCAACTCACTCTTCATAAAGTTACACTTCTTTAAATTGACTAGCAATTTTTCTTTTTGCAGAGTAGTCAAAACCATTCTGAGATGTCTCATATTCTCCTCTCTTGTTTGGTTGTATATCAAGATATCATGTAAATACACTATCACAAACTTCCAAATAAATTCTTTCAAAACCTCATTCATTAACCTCATAAATCTACTTGGAGTATTTTTTAGCCCAAAAGGCATCACCAACCATTCATACAGTCCAGTATTAGTTTTGAAAGTTGTTTTCCGCTCATCACCCTCTCTTATACTTATTTGATGATATCCACTCTTTATATCAATATTTGAGAAATACTTAGCACCACTTAAGAAATCTATCATATAATCAATACGAGCTCATAAAAATTTGTACCTTATGGTAATCTTGTTGATTGCTCTAGAGTCAGTGCACATGAGCCATCCTCCATCCTTCTTTGGGATGGGTATTGTTGGTACAACACATGGACTCAAACTCTCCTTCACCAATCCTTTATCTAATTGTTCTTGTACTTTCCTTTTAATCTCTTCATTCTCTTGTGGGGTCATTCTATAATCTACTTTATTAGGAAAACTTGTAGACAGGGGGTAAGGCATTTGGAAAATCATCCACTATAATATAAGCAAATTCGTCAAGCATAAATTTAAATTATGTAGGTAAATCATCCATATTTTTGTTAGTGAGTATTACCTTTGGTTTACCAATTAATGAAAAATGCACCTCTTCTTCTTTCTTGACTTCTTGCAACATCTCCTTCCCACTTATTAGCAATACACTCAGACCATCTTCTTCCTTGGTTGTCTCATCCTTCAAATGCAACGACACATGCTTGTTCACATCCTTTTCAAGAGAATAAGTGTTCCTCCTACCATCATGAATGGATTTCCTTTCATAGTTCAATGGCCTTCCCAACAAAATATGGTAGACATCCATGGGCATTATATCACATAACACCTCATGCTTGTAGCTACCAATTTGTAATTCCAGTCTACATTGTTCATTCACCAAAATATGATGTCCCTTATGCAACTAGGACACTCTGTAAGGAGTAGGGTATACTAGCCTCTGCAATCCCAACTTCTCCACCATCTCTGTGGAGACCAAAGTTTTTGTGCTACCACTATCAATGGCAATTTTATTGCACTTACCTCTTGACTTACATATATTCTTGAACAATTTTTTCCTTTGAGTTGGTTCATGAAACCCCTTTTCTTCCTTAACCAAAACTCTCTTCAATAACAATGATTCCCTACCTATGGAGTTTCTTATTTTTCTATTGCATTCACATCTTCTTCCTTTTCCTCCGTGACATTTGCATTCCTATGATTTGCTTCCTTATTCTCTGAAGATTCCCATTACATATGTCCTAATTTACCACGTGTATAACTTCTCATTTCTCTTCCTCTTCCTCAACCTCTTGAGAAACATATTCTTCCTCTTGATTCTCCTCCTCTTGGTAAATGGCTTCTTGAACTTCATGACTCTTCTTTTAAAGGATGAAATCTTCCTCTGCTAGATTTCCCTTTACCTCTTGTTGGGCTCCTTCCTCTATTTCTATGGCTCTGCTTTCTTACTAGCTTCTCTTCTGCCTTCAAAGTTACTTGGTATGCATATTCAACAGTTCTCAGGGAGAAAAGGTTGATTCCATCTTTAATTTCATATCTCAAACCATTTATGTATCTAAAAACCTTCTCATCATCTTCCTCAATGTAACCAACTCTAATGTTCAACCTAAAGAATTCCTATGTGTATTCTTTTACTGTCATAGTTTTATGTATAAGGTTTTGTAATTGTCTAAACAAATTCAGTTGATAATACTTAGGCATGAACTTACCTTTAAATATGGCCACCATTCTATCCCAACTCTTGATCTTAGCTTTTCCCTTTCTTCTTTTGTATGTTTGCAGTTCATCCCACCATAAGGGTGCATATCCCTTCAGCCTAGTCATTGCATGATTCACCTTCTTCTCCTCTTCTACATATTCATAATCAAAATATTTATTCATGGAATTTATCTAGTTAAGTAATTCATTAACATTTAAATTGCCTTCGTGCATGGGTACTTCCATCTTAGGCCTGGATCCCACCTTTGTGATCAATCTTACTAGTTTTTCCTCTGGTGTTTCTCCTCTTAGAGCTCCTTTTGTTTCCTCATCAGATCTTTTATCTCCACACCCACTCACATCTCCTATGTCAGGTTCTCTCCTCTAAGCTGTCTCCATGGCCTCCATCCTTTCCTGGATGCACTTAATATCGTAGCGTAACTCATCAGTTACCAAATTCCTATCTCTACCTCCTCACCTGGGTGGCATGATTCCTTAGATACAATACTGCTCTGATACAAAAAATGATGGAATGAACCACCAACTTCAACCCACGATCACAGATTTTTCAATACTCTGTCAGCAACTAACATCCGGTCTTCTTATCTGCCTCAGATCAATACAAACAAGCGTTCAAAGTTGCTTTTCCTATATTGATGGTTTGCCCTCTTTCATAGATAAATCTAAGTGAAAAAACCACTGCACTTGGATATACCTCTTCGCGGAAGCATCAATAAAAAAATACCAATGAGATCTGTAGATCACTCTATGTGCAGAAAATAGCAAATAATACCAACGGTTCACGAACAACCCTTCATGTGGAACTCGGTAAACAATACCAATGTGTCACATATCCTTAAGGGGTGATTATACTGCACCAAATTGTGATTGTATGTCCCTGCGAATACAAATACTCAGGAAATATTTTTAAACAAAGTTTTAGAACTTGGATGGAATTAATTTTGCATGGTATTTCCTACAAATGCATAGATTAAAATATCCATGCGACAAGATATTGAATGACGTCAACGACATATACTAATAAATTTACACACATATAACTAGAGATMTCAGTTAAAACATATCATAATTACACTGGTTTCTTTTGGACGCTCATACCTTAAACATACAACACACAAATCACTTTACAAAGCTCTCTGTTGCACCTCTATCTATCCAAACTTTGTCTAATATCATCTTAACCTATGTCCCTCTCTCCCTCACTTTCCAACCTTCTAACTCGTACAAAACATCCAATATATCTCTATCCCTCAGATATCTCATAAACAAACAAATCTCAAGCTATCTCAACAAATGTCTAAACTAAAGATATGTTCCTAAGGTTTAGCAACATATTTAACACTTATCACAACAACTCAACACCTAGAAAACAAACTCTACGAAAATGTCTTTTAGACACATTTCATAATTATTACAAACATAAAAAAAAATATTAGGGAACCAACTACCTTGGTAAATGTTTGTGACCCTTGGGGTCAATCTTGATATTTTTCGCTAGATGCTCCTGCATCAATGAAGATTTTGGGTTTTATGAATGAAATGCACAGAATATTTAATAAAGGAGGAGGTTTTACCTATGAAGAATTGAATACCATTACCTTCATCGTCACCAAAGCCATCAAATATTCTTATTTGGGTCCTTTCATACAAAAATGTCTCATTCCCCATAACCCCCATACCCCTAGGATCTATTGGCAACCCAAAATTTACAAAAAATATATTCCTATCAAACCTATAGTAAGCACCATAGGATCCCCCACTCATGCCATGGCTTGGTTTCTCATTGACAAGATTCAATCTTTCATAGGTAAAACCTACTCTATTAAAGATTATGTAGATTTCATTCATAAAATATGGAATCTTCACCATGATGATGATGACCTCATGGTCAACTTTGATGTGGTCTCTCTGTTCACCAAAATTTCAGTCTTGGAATCCCTAACCCTTATCTCCAAACTAGTAGACCCTGAAACTCTCAACCTAATCAAAATCCACCTCTCTTCTACTTTCTTCACCTTTAAGGGGGTTTCTATGAAAAAACCGAAGGTATATCCATGGGTTCCTCCCTTTACCCAGTGGTGGCTAATATTTTTATGGAACATTTCAAGTCTCTAGCCTTAATTAACTTTCATCTCAAACCCAAATGTTGGTTTTGATTTGTAGATGACATGTTTATCATATGGCCCCGTGGCCAAGCCAACCTGACCTCTTTCTTCAATCATATCAATATCCTTTCCCCTCACATCCAATTCACTATGGAAACCCAAAAAGACAACTCCATACCCTTATTGGATGTTCTCATATCGTGCCTTCCTAATGGTTCCATCTCCCACCAAGTCTATAGGAAGAAAACCTACATTGAGAGATATCTAAATGTCAGTTCCCACCATCACCCAACTCAAAACTTTATTTTCCTAAAAACCATGATTACTCGTGCCATCTAAATATCCACCCCTTAATTCCTCGCAGAGGAAAAAAACCCATTTAAAAAAATCTCGTATGTCTGATGGCTACTCTCTCTCTCTCAAATTAACCAAGCCTTTCGCTCATCCAACGAACCTAAACCAAAAGCCTCCTCTTCCTCCTCTCCTCTTCACACTCTCCTCTCTCTTCCTTACATCCAATTCACCATTGATCACATCAAGGAGATATTAACTAAGAAAAATATCAAAACTATGTTCAAGCCCTACAAAACCCTCCAAAAAAAATTAGAACAACAAAAGATAAATCTGACCCGATCCTTGGCCTAGGAGTCTACCATATTCCTTGCTCCCGTGGTAAATCTTACATAGGCCAAACTAGAAGAACCTTTAAATCCAAGCTCATAGAGCATATAGTTGATACTACCCATAATTGAACATCTAAATTAGGTATCACCAATCACTCTTTTAAATCAAAGCACCTTATCTACTTTGACCAAACTAAAATCTTATCCCCAACCCCTCATTACTCCCCATGTCTCATTGGAGAATCCCTTGAAATAAAAAAACATCATAATAACTTCAACTGTGAAGATGGATAAAAACTTAGTCATTCTTAGAAATACACCATCCATTACCTGGACCATTAGACCTCTACCTTCAAGATTACCCTCCAGCCTCTCCCTCCAACCTATCTATCCAAACAGGTTCCTAATTTCCACGTGCTCCTATTTTAGCATATTTTCTCCTAATCTCTATCTCTTCTGCGTTTCTCTTTTTTTCCTCCCCTGTTTATATCTTACTTCTTATTTTATCCTCTATGTGCTCTCTATATCTCATTTGAATTTCTTCTAAGATAATTTGTCTTTGAGCATTATCTATCTCTTTAATTATTTAATTATTATTATTATTATTATTTTTCATTTCTCTTTTCTATCACTCTTTAATTATCTCTATCTTTATCCTTTGTCTATTCTAATATCATCTCTCTTCTTAACCATTATCTCTCTCTTTCATTAATTTATTATGAATCGACCCCTTGTTCCCCAAATTCTCATTTAATGAGTGTCTCCTAACTAGATCTTAGATAGAGTTGGATTAAGAGTCTTATTATAGTTAGACTAGTGGTAGATTAACTCTAGATACTATTCTATGTGTACACCTATTCTCTCATATTTTATTTCTTTCTATTTTAAAAATCCATTTTATTATTTTCATGCACACATGTGCATTTTATCCAACCTTTAAAATTTTCCCCCCATTTTCTTAGAGTTTGATTATATTCTCCAATCTTTTAACTTATGTCATAGTTCATTTAGTCCTTTAATTAAATTTAGACTTAGACTTAGTCTTAGACTTTTGTTGAGCTTTATAATTAATAATTTACTGTTTAATTAATCATTTTATTCCAACAAGGTCTAATTATTTCAACGTTTTCTATGCCACCTAGATTTACTGACTCAAATTTTAATTACGCGACGTTCCCTCCAAGATTCACCTCCGTGGTCCAAGGATGTGACTCACCTTTGACTATTTTTGTAAGTTTGTCCGACCCTTCGAATCAACACTCCACTCGGTAGACCTTGTGAGAGACTAAGGGATTCTAAGGAATAAGGACTTCGCCTTATTGAACACCCCTTAGAAATATTCGTGAGTGATTGTTTCAGTCCTCCCTCATGACATCGTGGACCTCTCAGAATAGATAATTGTTAACCTACCATTCAGCCACAAAGGGAGTGCTAGTAGGCTGTGACAGGGACGCTTCCACACCTCTCCCTCAATGTATGGTTTCTGTGCATGGCCCCTCTACTCCGTATATGAATCGGATTAGCAAGCATCATCAAGCCTGCATCCACTAACAAAACTCGTGTAAATAATCCATTTACATAAATCATATTGTAATCAATCATATGTCACACATGTATAAAATGAAATACTCAATCAAAATACAATCCACTCCCTGACTCAATCTGGAGTCCAAGGAATTCCATTGATGCCATCAACATCCATAACCTGTTATCTGTCTTGCACACTCAAGAAAACTCTTCAATAGCATCTTCCAATACATATACATCAAATATATATAAGTCACAATACATCATCATCATCATATGTAACCCATAATCGAAACGAAATCATAATATACCATAATTGGATCACTTGCACGCAAGTGTCCTCAAATAATATGTAAATAAAAATGTGCTCATTAGAGAGGGATGTTACATACACCCCCTCTTGTTTTAAACTTCACCCTGAAGCTTGTACAGTATATAAATACAAGTAAATAAATGTATCATGCATAGATCTACATGTCTAATCTATCAAACAAGTAAGGAAACTGTTAACGCATCGCGTATGTGTCCTCCCAGGTAGTCGAGTGTGGACTATAGTTGTCCCACTAGACCTTGACCTGATCGACTATTTGATGTCATAGTTGTTGAATGTGATGGTCCAGAATACGTATTGGCTCCTCCATGAGAGCACCCTCGTTCGACACCTGCAAAGAAGTCATGTCAATAACATGTGAAGGATCACTAATATAATGTCACAAAATAGATACATGAAATACATCGTGCATACGCCTCAAATAATTAGGCAAGGCTAGTCGATAACCCATGGTTCCTTTCCTTTCCACAACTTTGAAAGGTCCCACAAACCTAGGAGAGAGTTTAGTACCTTTTCCAAACTTGATCAAAATCGTATGCGTTTTTACCCGCAAGAAAACTCGGTCGCCAACTTCGTAATTGTGGTCAATGCGATGTGCATCAACATAGCTTTTTTGTTGATTATGCACTTCTTTAATCCTCCGTCTTATCGATTGCATATGTTCTTCCATTTCTTGGATCACTTCTGGTCCTACCATGAACCTATCCTCAAGTCAATCCCAACTCAACGACGTCCAACACGGTAGTCCATAAAGAAACTCAAACGGTGCCATCTTAATCGAACTCTGATAGTTGTTGTTCTATGCAAATTCTACTAGTGGCAAGAAATCTTCCCAACATTTATGTTGGTCCATTACATACATACACAACATATCCTCCAAAATCTAGTTTGTTCTTTTTGTTTTCCCATCTGTCCGTGGGTGATATGTTGTGCTAAAGTTTAGTTGTGTTGCCAAGGCCTCTTGGAAACTAGTCCAAAACTATCCTGTAAACACTAATCCTCGATAGGATATGATCCTTCTTGGTACTCCATTTAACCTCACAATTTATTTAACAAAAACTCTAGCTATATATAGCACTTGATATGTCGTACGCACTGGAATAAAGTGTGCACTCTTCGTTAGAGTTTCAACTACCACAAAAATCGATTCGTGTCTCCTTGTCGTCAATGGAAATCCAACAATAAATTCCATCGAAATGACTTCCCATTTTGATTCAGGAATAACATGTGGCTATAACAATCCTACTGGAGGTCTATGTTCAACCTTCACTTGCTGACATTATAGACATGTCCCCACATAACTAACTGTTGGAAGATTGGTTGTTGTCATTGATGTCAACCCTAGTCATGGGTTTTGGACCACAAGATTGATGAAGTTATTTGGACATGAAGGAAAATGCACATGTAGATACAACACCCATGGATGGATAGTATACATCATGCTCTTTCGAGTGGTATGTGACGCGTCAAGTGGATCCCTCATGGTTGAGGAGAAATGAATTTTGAAGATGACAAAGTGAATTGTACATGTAGGCCACAGAGACAATTAAAGAAAGAATTACAAAAGGCAGAAAGTGTCAGGTCGGCCCTAATGTTAAAAAGGAAGTGACATAAATGGTATAAATAAACATCATTATACATTCATTTTGATAAAAGTCCAATTTCAGAGAGAGAAAGAAGTATTAAAGAGGTCCAGTTCAAAGGGAGGGATGAAGTCTTTTGGTGATGTGTTCTAAAGGTATGTTATTTTAGTCATCTTACCATTTTTCCATAACTTTTTTATAGAAAATTCAGATGGTGAAATCTCTATGGTGAGTGAAGAAGACATATCAAGGTACCTCTGGTAAAAATTTCAGCTCTTTATTCTCTCTATAATTGCTTGAGATATACTACGTAGATATAGGGTTTGTGAATGATCCTGAGGAAACTAGTCAAACAGCAGGTGTACGGGTAAAACAGTCATAACTTTTCATACAGACTCAAATGCAGTGGGACCACTTCCATTGGAAATGATACAGACTTGGATTTCTTGTCTGGTTCAAAGTCAGATGTTACATATTGGTAGCGGGGCATGCTGTACAAGTCGGGTATTCTGAACAGACCAAGGAGTGGTATAAAAGTTTTATTATCTCTCATATATTTTGGGTGGAAGGAAGGGACAGGGATAGAGTTCAGATCTCTCTTTATATTGGAGGATTGTATCTTCCTCTTGGAGGTTTATCCCTCCCCTTTACATTTGGAAAATTTGTAGCTACCTTTGGGAAGTCATTACTTCCTTGAACAAAACTATTGATTATTTCTCATATATGTGTGCATGTGGTGTATTGTGGTGTATTGTGTTGTATTGGTGTAACTCTTATACATTGTTCATTTCTCATTGGATATAATTGAATGGTTTTAAGTATAAGTTGGAAAAGTTTTAAAATTGTACTTGATCTTGATTCACCCCCCTCTGATATCAACACTAACTTTATGTCTACTTTCATTCCCTTCAACAAGAATAAAGGCTTAAGGATCTTCCACTTGAAGCCTTCATCTTAGTGACTCCCGGATGAGCCATGTATATTGTTCGATGAGATTCACTTAGAATCAAACTTATTAATTACAACTTGGATTGTTATTTTATAAATTATTTCGTTAAATCTCAACAATCCATAACTGTCTAATGACGTTAGGCGGTACATAAATTATTTCGTTAAATCTCAACAATCCATCGTTGTCTAAAGAATAACCTTCAAACTTCAGTAACATCATGGTATTTTGTCCAATATTATCCTAAACTTATTTATACCATTCATCATTTATCTGTAAAGTTAGAATATTTTCTCAAAGATTCATCTTAAGAGGTATTACCGAGAATATGTGTGGTCTCCAATTCAACACATCTGCCACTATGTTCATCGTTCCTTTAATGTAAGTAATCTTAAAGTCATATTCAGTAAGTAATTCTCACCAGTGCCTCTGTCCCGCATTCAAGTCACTTTTCATAAATATATGTTGCAATCCACAATTATCTATCTTTAATTCGAATTTTTGTCCAATCAGATAATGTCTCCAAACTCTCAAGGCATATACAATTGCTAATAAATCCAAGACATGTGTTGCATAGTTCTCTTCATGCTTTCTCAACTTCCTTGAAATGTAAGCGATCACTTGACCTCATGCATCAAAACTCCACCTAACCCTCCCTTGGATGCCTTCGTGCATACCAATAATTCCTTGTCCATGTCAGGGAATTTCAATATTGGTGCTTTTGTTAATAACTCTTTAAGCTTTTGAAATTCTTCTGCGCATTTCTCTGTCCAAACAAACTTTTTTTTTTTTTCTTTTGCAATTTCGTGATCGGATTTGTTATCTTCGAAAAACCTTCAATGAATCGTCGGTAATATTTTGCTAATCCCATAAATCTATGTACTTCTTGTATGTTTGTCAGTGTTGGCCATTCCATAATAGCCTCAAATTTCACTGGATCCATAATGATACCTTCACTAGATATGATATGTCCCAAGTTATGAATCGTAGATTGGTAAAAAGAACATTTTGATAGCTTCTCATACAATTTTTTTTCTCATAGACACTGTAGAACCAATCTCAAGTGTTCATCATTCTCTTATTTTGTCTGAGAGTAAATCAATATGTCATCAATAGATAATTGGAAAAACATTTCTAAGTATTCTCAGAACACCCCATTCATCAAACTCATGAATACCCTTGGGGAATTCGTCAATCCGGACGGTAAAACTGTAAACTCATAGTGTCTAAATCTTGTCTTAAATGCGATCTGAGGGATATCTTCTTCCTTAATCCGTAATTGGTGATATCTTGATATCAAATCAATCTTCGAAAACATCATCACTCCCTTCATATAGTCAAACAAATCATCTATTCTGGGAAATAGATATTGGTTCTTAATCCTTGCTTTGTTCAATTGATGATAGTCAATACAAAGTTTCCACGATCCATCCTTCTTTATCATGAAAATAATTGGTTCACACCAAGGCGACACACTTGGATGTATAAGTCCCAAGTCCAACAATTCCTTCAATTATATTTTCAACTCCTTCAATCTAGGTGTTGACATCTGATATGGCATTCTTGTTATCATTTCAGTTCCAGTATTCAAGTCTATTGTAAACTCCAACTCTCTTTTGAGCGGTAAACTTGGTAACTCTTTTGGAAACACATATGCAAACTCTTTCACTACAAGAAGGTTTTATAATCCTTTCGCCTTGCCCTTTATGTTTAACGCATACTCTTATGTAGTTGTAGGGAATAAATAAATCTCAAGGAAACCCCTTGGTTTCTTCCTACAATCACTCTATTATGTCCCAAATCATCTGTCAAACTTAACCATTTTGTCTTACAGTTAAGTATCACATCATGTGATTCTAGCCAATCCATACCAATCACTATGTCATAAGATCCTAATATCATGACATAAAGATCTATTCTCGTCACAAAATCTACCAAGTTAATGCTACAATCTGTAACTTTTCCTCCAACTTTTTGTTTGGCACCAGATGTCATTTCTACGTATCTGAAATCGTCATGATCGACTACCTATACCTTAATTATATTCAGCGTTGCACTAGAGATAAATCTCTATGTAGCACATGGATCTATCAAAATACTAAAATTTTGGTCGACGATTGTACCTGAAGTCTCAAATACAATGCACTGGTGCTCGGCCTGGCAGTTGTTCACCGTTGCATGTATCATGTGGGCCTTGCCCAAACCTCCAACTATAGTGGGTTCTGATGATCCTGCCGCTCTAGCATTCTCAATCAGAAAATATCACTGGTAATTTGGCTCTCCACATGTCCAACATCTATCATTCGGTCCAGTACTCCTGGTCCCTAAAGTAGAAGTTGTTGGTCTAACAGTTTGTGATCCTGGTATGTTCTTTTGAACATGCCTAAAATGTTGTTTCTGCTACGGATGAAGTTGTTGTTGTTGTGGTCCTCTGTAAGGATTCCTCTACTAAGGATTTTGTCTCTGTAGTGTCATGAACATAGGTCCTTTGGGCATATGTCGATGCCCTGAATTATGTCTAGTTGGTGTCTAATGCTGCTACGCTCCTGATGTCGTTTGTCTAGTCGGTCTAGAAGGATTCCTTCCCTGACCCCCACCATTTAGTTCTTCCTCAGCTATGAGGGCCTTCTGAACTGCATCATGCAATTTCTGAGTATTTATGATCCTCACCTTTGAACAAATGTTGAAGTTAAGGCCGAACACAAACTTGTTGACCTTTAACTTCTCTGTGTTCATATGTGGAGCATACCTAAGTAGTTCCATGAATATGTTCTCATACTCTAGCACAGTATGACCACCCTGTCGTAAGGCTTTGAACTCATTAAGCTAGCCCTCAAATAATTCCTCGGGAAAGTACCTCTCCCGGAAACGTTCCTCGAACAACTCTCATGACACGTCTTCAACGACCATGTTTAGTTGAGGTAGGGGTGTCTTCCACCATAGAAGAGCACTCCCCATCAATTGAAACACCACCATGTGTACTTTCATGTTTTAGGTGTAATCACGAAGTGCGAAGCACATCTCCATGTTCTCCAACCATGCCTCAGTGGCTAAGTCGTCTGGAGCACCAAAGATGTCAGGAAACTTCAACTTCTCGAGTTCTCTGTGTATATTTCTACTAACCGCTGGAGCACGTTGTGAAACCTCATTGGGAACATAATCTTTGCCATCATCTCAATCTAGGTGGTTTATTAATGCCTCTGACATCCTCTAGAAGAATTATACATGACCACAATAAAATAGGATTTAATATTTTAAAAGACCTTTAGGGAGAAAAAGTTAAAATCAAGTTACAATCTATTATCAAATGTGCATGATTATATATAGTTATTAATTTAACAATACTTTTAAGGGAGAAAATATTGAGTAATGGATACACCGGGATTAGTTTTTACAGGACCACGATCTTTAATTTATTTACAAATTTTTTTAAAGGAAACAACGATCAAGTTTCCTTGATCCAAATATTCTAAAGTTAAATAAACAATGGTAAACAACAATAGTTTGAAATCGTTTCAACTTAATTAGATAAGTTGAAACGATTTCAAATGGTAAACATATCTCTATAAATTAGATAAGTTTCAACTTAATACTTAGAAGGTCTCTTCCAAGTCAAGTAATGTCTCCCTAACTAAAGTGGTGGTTAACAGTATGGTACGTCAGAGGTAAAATAATTCCCTTCGAAGAAGCGACTGGTTACCAAGTGGAAGAAGGATAGAATAAGCTCAGAGAGTGATCAACGATTTTAATCCTAGAGTTGTAAATAAATTTTACAATGATCAAGATGGATCAATTCGAGAGATTGTAAAAATTCCTTAAGCAATGATTTTGTGAAACGAAACAATCTGGCATGTAACTTCGTTGATACCAATCCAATATTTTATAAGTTGTATATTAAGGTTGAAAGATCAAACAATTAAATCTCCTGAAGTCAGGAATTCAATTTCAATTGGCAGCGATCTTACAAGTTCTATTTCCAAAATTGCATGACTAAAATGCTTCGTTCATACTAAACTCAGTTAGATTACAATTAAGTTGCAACATCACCACATTTTTTTAATTTCCCAGAAGTGCAACTATAATAGGATGACCATATCAAATTTCATACTCAGAATGCAAATAAATGCAACTATCAATGACATTCTAACTACCGGATTGGAAAACAACATTACATAAGACCAAAATAAAATTTATCTTCCGGATATGCGCGTTAATACTACAATGTCACTAGATATTAATTTTCAAAAATCAACTAAATGTGCAACGATTAAATCGAATATTTAATTCAAACTTGAAAAATATTATTGATCATACAACTCTAATATTTTGGTCTTAAAAATAGGTTACAACGACCATCAATTCCTAAGTTTCGAAACTGTAAGTGTCACTTGGAAATAATGGAGTAAGCGCTAATTGTAAGTGTAGTTGTAAGCTTCAGTTGTGAGAGTCAGTTGTAGGCGTGTTAAGAGTAAGTTCATAGTTAAGACTCTAGTTGTCTTTGGTTTGCATGTAACCGACTCGGTAGAGTCTTTTCCTATATAAAGATGTAATCCGTCTTCATTAAATAATAGAGAAATGAGCGTAGCCTCACCATGTTGTTTGTTTCACATATTTTATCCATGTCTTGACAGGGTCCGTGCGGGTCCGTGCAAATGCAAATTTTAGTTCTAGAGCAACAACAAAATACACAGTGGATAAGACAAATTTCAATTCTGGAATGGAAAATGTAATCTACAACAACTAGGGTAAAATCTAACAATTCGATAGTAAAATTCTTGACAAGGGTCATCATATTTTAGTTTCTAGGAAAAGTTAGCTCTTGCTATGACCATAACGAATCTAAAAATCTCTGGATATAGTAACAATTAACAACAATAAAAAGAATATCAGAAAATCAGGGTCTGTGAGGATTATTGGACGTAAAGGAAACTTCAAAGATCTAGATCGTGATTTATATGGAAGTACAGGAAGGAGAGATGTCACAGCTCCAAATCGACACATTTTAAGAACTAAGAAGTTCAAAAACTACGAATAAAATTATATACATACAGGTGCACTATACGCCAAAAAATTTCATGATTTAAAATTTTAATGAAGGTGAACAAGGAAATTTCAATTCTAGCTTGAAATTAAATTCGACAATGAACTTATAATATACTCAATTCCAATTTGGTAAATAGAAATGGTAGCGAATTTAATTATATATTGAATTCCATTTTGGTAAATAGAAATGGCAGCGAACCCTTTTTAAACATTCCAATACACTAATTTGAAATTTAATTTGACAACGAACTTATAAATACACTATATTCCAATTTGGTAAATATAATGGCAACGAACCCTTTTAAAATTTATAATATACCAAATCTATTCTTATTACATTCCAAAAACTTATGAAATAAAATATCGGGATCGATGGCGATGATGAATGAAGGATGTCCTTCTACGTGGGCTTGCACTCTTTCTTTACTCCAGCTTTCTAATAACAGAGACTTTACCGGTACCTCCCAGCCAATGCTAAGGGTACTCTTCTTCCCCCTTAGCCTCCCGAGGTGCAAAGGGGCCACACACAAGAAACCAAGCAACAATAGCTCCAAGGCTTGCCTCACAAGGAATAG
>SNQJ01S0019330.1:294722-317293 GCA_010110895.2 Picea sitchensis | reverse complement strand
ATCTGGAACCTGTTGGTTGATCTGCGATGTCCCTTCTCGTGCTTCCCTTCCGCATGCTTCCGCGTGCTTCCCGACTGTCTTCCCTTCCCGTGCTTCCCAACTATCTTCCCGAGCAAGCACACTGCACTACAGCCAATCGCTGCTTCCCGAGTCTGAACACTACAGACAATCACAAGCTTTTGAGGCTGTTGTCGATTGTATGGAAGTGAGGTCGTTGTGGAATCGGTTTTATAAGTCGTGTCCACCCAGCGTAAACCCTAAACCACAAATCGAAACCGGAGGTACACCTGAAACAGCGACGAAGCTAATCCGGAAAAGTTTTTTTTGGGATCCGTGCGCGTGGGCTAGCTGGACGTCGGGATCCGTTTCTGGACAGGGCGAGATCCGTTTCTGATACCCTGAATCGTTTCTGGGACAGAGAATCTGTTTCCATAAATTTTGGAAACGCATTGTTGGCGGATCGCTTGCGGTTCTGGGCGGATGCGGATCCGGATCTGAAACGCGGATCCGCGGATCCAACATCCAGACCATGCGGATCCGGTAACATAAGTAAAACCATAATTTTTGGTTACTTAAATTACTTTTTTAATATATAAATGGATTCAGAGCCTTAAAAACTTATGGAGCACTCAGATTATACAGTCCCAACAACTCAAATCTACAATTTCAACAATTTCTAATCAAACAAAATTGATAGAAAAACATGTCAAAAAACCAAAAAAAAAAACAGTTTAGACTATATTTATAAAATATTCCAGCAAATTTATAACAGATCTCTGAGGTACATTCCAACAAATGTATGGCTGATTTCTGAGCGAGTTTATGGATGATTTCTGAGTGAGCTCATGGCAGACTTCTGAAGAATGTTCCAGCGCAAGTTTGGTATAGGCTCGAACTGCTATTTAAAGCAAGTCTGAGATCCATCCTTTATGAGAATTAAAGGTCTGTTGTGAAGAGTCCAAGTGTGATGAATCTGGGAGGATTTTTCAGTATATAACTGAAGTTTACATGAGAAGCATTCAAACATATTCAAAACAGAAATTGTGATATCGTTTAAGGCTTGCCTTTGAGAGATCTTTTACAAAATTCTGAGATAGAAAAAGATGAGTTTTAAACCCTGACCTAAGGCTAATCTGAGGCTACTCATTTGTGGATGAAGTTGCACCAGAACCAAATAATGCTACAATTTCACAGGTATGCACTTGTATATATTTTATTTTGTATCATTATCACGAGAGTGCCTGCAAGAGGAGGGACATGTGTAAATCTCGAGGAATCTCAAAAGCCAGTACACTCAGAGGAGCACCACACTCTCCCTGGTAAAGAAGACTCCAGGTTTGATTGTTTTAAATTATCATGCCTCTAACCTACATTTCTAGTACATCTGACTTGCTCCATTACAAGTAGGTCTTGTAGCTGTGATAGCAATTTTTAAATTGCTTTGAAGTTATACTAGAGATGTACTTGTTGATCTCCCCTCTAGGAGATATTCTTGTTCTGGTTGTTCTTGTTCCGGGCAGGCTATCTTGTTGAATTCCATGGAGGTTTCCATGGAAATATTGTTGTTCTTGTTCCTTGTTCCGGGCATGTTACCACAGAGACATGTCACCGATGACAGCTCTGAGAGGGAGCTATAGTAACAGTTGCAGAAGGCAACTTATTGGATGATCTTTGGTTTGAGACATGAAGCAGTGTGACCGGAGTTTGTACAAATTGACAGTTCAACCAGTTATGGCATAGGAGACTTGCTCATTTACATTATAGAGCTCTTCCCGTTCTAGGGAAGATGGTGACGGGGCTTCCATAGCTTCGTGTTGAGCATGATGGCATCTGCAGAGGTTGTGCTCTTGGCACGAATGCCAAGTGATCTTTTCCGAGCAGTGACAACAGATCCAAGGGGATCTTGGACTTTCTGCATTCAGATTTGTGTGGACCTATGACAGTTGTTTTCCTTTGAGAAGGAGGTACCCTTTAGGAGATCTAGAGGATCTCACATGCAGATAGACAGTGAGACGCGGGAGGAGATGATGTCTTCTCTCCCTCACCCTTCAATAGTTCAGAGGGAGCCAGTTGAGCCCATGGAGACATTTGAGCCTGTTGATCCAGTTGATCCAGTACATCCTGTTGATGTTCCTAGAGATATTGCAGTAGGTCAGCAGAGGCTTGCCTGGGCTCATCAGACTCTACAGGAGGTAGAGAGATATGCGCTCCTCGTGGTACTTTCAGAGAAAGTAAGAGACCTCAAGTTTCTCGAGCTATGTTGCAACCATGAGCCACATCATTGATTCTAATCCTTCCAGTTATGAGGAGGCGTCTTGTCACCCAGTATGGAGGGATGCCATGATGGAGGAGAATCAATCCATCATGAAGAATGATGTGTGGGATATTGTTCTCAGACCCAAAGGGAAGTTTGTGGTGACTTCCAAGTGGATTTATAAGATAAAACATGCAGCTGACGAGAGCATCGAGAAGCACAAAACGAGATTTGTGGTCAGAGGATTCTCTCAGGTGGAGGGAATAGACTATGAGGAGACCTTTGCTCTTGTTACTCGATATACCTCCATTCAAACGATTATTGCACTTGCTTCAGCCTTGGGTTGAACATTACTTCAGATGGACATGAAGACAACTTTGCTCAATGGAAAGATTGAGGAAGAGGTGTATATCAAGCAGCCAGATGGTTTCGTGATGCATGGGAAGGAGTTCCATGTCCTCGTGCTTGGTATGCGAGGATTAATGGATACCTGATGAGTTTGGGTTTCAGTAAGAGTGTTGTTGATAGTAACCTGTACTATAAGGTTGTTGATGGTGTGGCAGAGAACTGATGAGATCTTCCTGAGTAAGGAGAAGTACACAGTTGAGATCTTGAGGACATTTGGATGATGAACTGTAAGTCCATAACCACACCGATGGTGACAAATCTGAAGAAACTAAGTGAGTCTTCTTTCGATTCAGACTTGATTGATCCGACTATGTATCGACCACTGATTGGATCATTGATGTATCTAGTGAACACCAGACATGATATTTTTTATGCAGTGAATGCACTAAGCTAGTTCATGAGTCAGTCGAGGCAGATACATTGGCTGGCTGTGAAGCATGTGTTGAGATATTTGTGAGACAGTTGGATATGAATGGCCTGAGACATGCTTCCAATATTGACATGAGACTGCAGGGATATGTTGGTTCAGATTGGGTAGGGAGCGCAGTTGACAGGAAGAGCACCTCAGGGTGTTGCTTCAATTTTGGATCTGCCATAGTTTCCTGGTGTAGCAGGAAACAGACTTATGTAGCTTTGAGTACCACAAAAACCGAGTATATTGCAGTATGTATGGCAGTATGCGAAGCAATGTGGCTTTGGAAGCTCCTTGCAGGATTGTCTGATTAGATATTGGATCCCACCGTGATTCATTACATTCGAGATATGGTGCAGAGGAAGACAGTACTAGTGGAGTACCTTCCTACAGAGGAGCAGATTGCAGATGTTCTCACCGAGCCTCTTGCCAAGTCGAAGTTCGAGTACTTTCATGATAAACTTGGAGTGGAATGCCCCTCTCGTTAAGAGGGAGTATTGATGATTGCATCTTCGTGAGACACTCTCCAGGTCTTCTCCCCGGAGTAGTGGGTTGGATCAACCTGTGAGGACACTCTCCAGATCTTCTCCCTGGGGCAGTGGGTTGGGTTGTTCTATGAGTGTGTTGTGCCTTCTCCCTATCTTCTCCCCGATGGACTGAGCTAGGTTGACCTAAGACGGATTTTCTCCTCAATTGTGCTGGGCTGGGTTGACCTGAGACTGGTCTTCTCGCCAGGTGGATGGGTTGGGTCAATCTATGGGGACGCCCCTGATCTTCTCCCCATATCGGGTTGGGTCAACTTGGAGAACGCTCCTCTGAGACGGAGTTGAGCATGACACTTGTCAGAGTAGTGACAAGTTGTCCTGGGGTGGCACCCAGTTTCCCATGGGAGTAGACCATGAGGACACGTCCCTTGGGAGTTGACCAAGTGGACACGTCATGGGCGAGTAGGTCCTTGACGATGCACTACGGGCGAGTAGGTCTTAGTGCCTCACTATGCGCAAGTAGGTCCTAGTGTATTCTAGTGGTGATGAGACCCTAGAAAAAGTCCACATTGGGTGTAGCCATGTGCGACGTGATGATGCTACTAGTAGCATGGTCTGCGTGACCATGGCATGGTCGGAGGACTATGGCATAGCCTGCGAGGCTATGAGAACCAAAGGAAAAAAATCATGGAGAATACCTCCCTGGCTAAGAGGGAGTGTTGATGTTTCTGGTAGCTGTGGGAAGTATACACCTCCTGCATAACCTCTCTTATAGATGAAGGTGCCAAGACATCAAAGGAAAACCAGTGAAAGAATTAAATAAGCCCCAGAAGAATTATATTTCTCCAGAAGACAAGTCGGTCTGCCAGAAAAGATAAAGTAAAATGTATTTTCTAGAAAGGACAGGTCGACCCCACTGGAAAAAGTTCACTGGCAGATTAATATAAATAAGAGTGGACACTATCTCTTTTGTACACACACTCTCCACGATGAAATTGCATTGCAAGTCTAAGTGTGCAAGTTGCAGCTGCTAGAGGGAGGTGCATGTCTGGTTGGTGTCTATCTCCTAGTCATGGTGGTGCGCTAGAGGTGGACTAGTGCTCTAGCACTTTGGCTAGGGTTTACATTGTTGAGTTATGGCTGGACACTTTCTTGTTGATTTTGTTCTAGTGAATAGAGCTTGGTTATTCTGTCTTTGGCATGGATCTTCTCTATAAGAAGGTATTGGGTTTTCTCCCCTTGTGAAGAAGGGTTTCCCAGGGTAAACTACTATGCTCTGCTCGGGGGTGGGACTTGAGGCTGCCTATGGTTGGGTGGCAATGAAAGAACATTTCCTATGGAAAAACAAGCAGTCCCATAATTTGTTTTTGCAATTTGTGCTTGGTTAATCTTCTTGAGATCATGGTTATTCACTGCAGTTGTAAATTAGCATTCAAAACTTCAACAATAGTCACTATTAGTGGATCACATCCACCATAGTAGTATACAGCTACTGTCCAGAGACATACAGACTCCACAACAATCATATAATCTGATATCAACCTGCATAAACAATATCATGATACAAACTAAGTCATATGGGCCATTCCTCCACCCACATCTATGAGATTTGGAAGAGCATATGCCCTTGGAAAGTAAAAACATCAACCATGGGGCCTGGGCTATCTGGACTATTCTTCCCAAGCATAGAAGAATAATTGTCCCTGATTTTTTAGCCTAGACCATTCAACTAACTAGGCCATTCTTCCGACACTAACCACAGTGCAACTTGGAGAGAATGAGTCTGCCCTAGGGAATGTTTGTCCCTAATTGTTGAACCTGGACCATTCACCTAACTGGGCCATGCTTCTGGCATTAATCACAGTGCAACCTCGAGAGAGTGAGTCTGCCCTAGGGAATGACTCCGGACAATTTCCTAAGGAAATGACTGTCCTGCACCAACCTCCAAAACGAACCATTCTTCGAAACTGCTCACAACTGTGAACTTCAAAAGAATGACTGCCCGACAAAGCGGACCATTCTACTTGACCACTACTCAGAGTGACTGGCAAGAAGAATGACTATCCTAGACCATTCCCCCACACTGGCCACAAGGGGAATCACTGGCTATGGTACATCAACAATCTATCAGACCATTTTCATTATGAAAATGATTGTCTGATCTAGACCATTTTTTGAACTGGAAAATGATTGTCCGATCTGGCCCATTTTTCGAACTAGAAAATGAGTGTCCATCAGAAATCTCGAACCACTTTCCGAACTGGAAAGGAACTGCCCAACCTGGACCATTTTCCGAATTGGAAAATGACTGTCCATAAATCAATAACATATGAGTGCTCCCTCCCAACTTGGGAGTAATCTATTCCTTTTCCAATAAGAAAGTCATCTCCACGAGTACTAGCTTGTCCCTTAAGTACGCAAACTTTTCATTTTGGACAGAGGCTTTTCCAAAATATCTGTTATTTGCTCATTCCCCTTTGGACTCTATCATGGAGAAAATAATATTTGATCTCAATGTGCTTTGACCTGTCATGGAGCACTGTGTTCTCTGAAAGCTTCACACAACTTTGATTATCACACTATATCACGATCAAATCTAGCACCTGATCAAACAGTCCAAAAACCAGCTTACGGAGCCACACTACTTCCGTACAAGCATCACAAGCTACAATATACTCTGCTTCTGCAGTGCTGAGTGCAACAAACTTTTGTTTCCTGCTAGCCCATGACATCATGGCAAAGCTCAAACTGAAACATATCCAAGTAGTGCTTCTTCTGACATCTTCACTCCCTGCCCAATCTGAATCGATAAATCCATGCAGCGATATATCATAACTCAAACGTCCCACAAAGAAAATATCTAGCTAAGTATTTTCCAAATACATTAACGAGCCAATCAATTATCGATACAGAGATGGGTCTATTGGATCAGAGTCTCTCAACTTCATCAGATCTATCATCATGGATTTGCAATCCATCATCCCGGACTTCTAAAGAACCATTTCAATATACTTCCTCTTTCATAAGAAGTTTTCACCATGCTTTTGTTGTACATGAGAGGCTCTGGACCAAGTTTGCTTGAATCCATACAAGGTCTTCTTCCATCTGCATACAAGGGTCTCTTTCTGGTACACCTCAAAACCTTGAGATTGCTCTACATATGCTTCTTCTTCAATTACTCTGTTAAGAAGAACAATCTTTACATTCATCTAATGTAAATTCCAACCCATGGATACTACAGGAGATATAATGGCTCAGGTAGAGGTATGTCTGGTTACTAGAACAAGTTGTCATCATAGTATTCTCCCTCCTTTTGGGAGAACCCTCTAGCCTTGAGTCTTGCATTCTATCTATCAATGCTTCACAATTTCTCACATACATTGTTCTTCATCATAGCTTCCTTCCATTCCTTTTGCTTGACTGCTTCTAGTGGGTTCAAACTGGTTTAATTGGTTGTTCTAACTTTTCTTTATTTCTTGGAATATTCATGTTCTTCCTCATGTTTCTCTTCAATGTTGGAGTCCATGGAATCTTCTATAAATTACATGCCCTTCTTTCCTGAAGGCTCCAACTTTTTCCTTCCACCATAGGAACATAAATGTAGATGGACAACCAAGGATATTCAGGGCTTCTTTTCGAAGAAGACTTCTTCTAGAGTCAGACTACACACGTGTTGCTTATCATGGCCGCTACTTCCAATGAAGAACATGGATAGATACTTCATAGTCTTTACGGATTCTTCTTCAATGGATCATATCGTTGGGGATTAGCTCCCTCCTAATCCGAGCTTCATGCCTGAATGAGAAATATGCGTGCTCTTCTTTTGGAATTCTGTGATCAGTTCCCTCCATCTGAGAGAGTCCATGCTTATGTCTGTTGCATCTCTCTTTGCTTTCTGCAAAGTGTCACAACCCTGTTCTGGTTTCCTTTTGATTCCTGACTTCCTTCGATTCTGACTCCTCTAAGTCTCTTTAAGTTTGTTTCTATCTGTTCTGATTGCTACCCATCTGACAGTTGTGTCATCCTTATAAACGTCTTCTATGACAGCTTCCGCAAGGATTTGTTCATCATAAGGGTACATGCTCGAAACAAGAACAACAGGAGTAAACAAGAAATATCTATCTAGAGGAGATGTTAGTTTATTTTGCGAACGTACAATAAGCATCTATATCAATAGTATTCATTGCACCTAGCAATAATAGAATCTTTCAAAGATTGCTTTCACAATTTGTAATGTATCAACTATCACCCTTGATATATATCAATTTTATCAAACCTGGAACCTGAAGCCTCACTTGCTATGGAGGGTGCGCATGTTCTTCTGAATGCATTGAATCCAAGATCACAACTTGGACAAGATCTCTAGTACTTTCCTTGCAAACACACTCATGTTTTGCTAGATGATATAACTTAGATAGCATATACAAGTGCATACCTATGAAACCTTGTAGCATCGTCCAACTTGTCTTCCAATCTGAAACTAGATACCATATTGACAAGAAGAGATTAGAAACTCAATCAGAAGATTCAATGATTAGAACAAGCTAGAAACTATAAAACTTCAACTTTGACCACAAAATCAATTTGACCAAAAGTCAACCTTTGACTTTGACTTTGACTTTGACCAAAAATTCAAACTCCTTGGTGCTTTGCGTTTGTTTCCATTTAGATGCCTTTTTATGTTGTATCTTTGAGTTAGCTACAAGAGCATGAGAATTTTTGGAGCCAAGCGCACCCATTTGAATGAGTTTATATTGCTAACGAGTAAGTCTTTCAGCAAAAGCATCAAAAGAAGGCATTACAAAATTTGACCCCAAGGCATCCTTAGTTGAATAAAATGTGGAAACAAACATTGAATAGGGCTCACTGGCTCACCTAATTTAGAGAGAACTGACAAAATGAGTTGTTCATCCTTTTTGTTAATATTACAATCCTTTAACTGAAGCCGAAGAGACTTGAACTTGGAAAGTAAATCTTGAATAGTATCAAAATTATTAGGATTGAGACTGATTAATTCATTTTCCAATTGATGACCACGAATTTCATCTGTTTTACCAAATAGTTGTTCAAGTTGCTTCCATGCTACATGAGTATCTATGCCTTCAAGATGGAACAATAGTTATGTAGAAAGAGATAAACATATTAAACCTAATGCTTCATCACAACGATTATGCCATTTAGGTTTTCCAATAATTTTTTGGGGTATAGTTTTTGTACCAATAGTAACTCAGTATAGACCTTTACTCCGCAATAAAACAATCATTGCAGATTTCCACGTAAAGTAGTTGTGAGGAGTTAATATGGGCAAATCCAACTTATTTGCCATAGCAAGAGAATCAAAACGCTAACCACAACAGCAAACAAACAACACGGCACTAAATCGACCTTAGTGACCCCCCTCCCTCAAAAATATTTTATTAAAAAAGGAACTTAGGGTTTTACAAAATTTATTTCCCAGCACATTAAAAAAAAAGGTTTAACCTTAATTAAAAGGTCAAACATATCGATTTTCTGGGAAAGAAAGTTGAGTGGCTCGATTTTGCAAGAGAGGGTGCGGCTTCGACATGTCCCTTAGAAATAAATCAACCCAGCAACAGACCCACAAACAGACCTATGAAATAGAGACAGAGAGAGCCCACGAACAAAGGCAGAGAGAGGGTTGAGCAGCAAGCTGGGCAGAGAGGTCGTAGCTTAATAGAGCCAAACACCACGAGCAGCCAATGACCACTCTGCAAAAAACGAACCACCAATAACCACGAGCAGCAGCAAAAAAATGATCAGTCCGTACAAGCTGAACCCTTGGAGCCAAACCTTCAAATTAAAAAAAAAAAAACGAACCCTTGGAGCCAAACCTTCCAAATTAAAAACGACCCACGAAATAAAGACAAAAGAAATGACCACGGCAACAGGATAAGATCAGCTTATCCTTCACACAGACAGCAGAACTCAAAAAATAGATAGAAAAGAAATGGTGTCACAGAGACCCAGCAAAGCCCAAATCTTAAAAACAGAGGCAACAAGGAGGGATGGAGGTGGTTGTTTGTGGAATGTTCCCAAGCCAATATGCCAGGAACATTACAGCTTTTTTCATGAATTTTTAACTGTTTTCTAGTTGTGGCATTCATCAAACACTTTAATGTTTTATTCCTTTACAAACGTCAGGTTTATATTGATGATTTAAATGTGTGTTTGCAGTAATAATCACTAAGATATAGCTATGGAACATACCTCAACATGATGCAAGATCAACAATATAAGAGACAACACTCAAAATACTCTAGATCTGATATTATTCATAATAGGAAAAGACCCTGACAAGAATGGATTTGCAAATCTGGTACAATATAGCTAAGAGATCATAACAAAATGAGGATGATCCTCATACAAGACCATACACAACCTGTTCCTATCCCTAAAGCGTCAAACCCTCTAACTAGATACATTATGTCTCCAAGTTGAAGCACTGGAACACCTGAACACGAGATCATAACAAAATGAGGATGATCCTCATACAAGATCAAGGATAGAAGCTACAAGCCTCCAAAGGCCATATGGCTGCAATAGATGAAGAACTTGACGAGATCTCGGTCCTCTAAAGTGTCAAACCCCCAACTAGATGAGTTGCGTCCTGCTGGAAGACTGAATACACCCACCAATTCGGCCCTCCCCCTAGAAGCCTCCAAATACTCTGAAAATCATGGGAAGTGTAGATCGGGCCAGGGACATACCACTGATGAAGTCTCAGGCTGATCTGTGGAGATATGATCCCTCAACTGAGCAAACCCCAAGTTGGCTTGCGCCCTTCTAGATGAATAAAGACCCAATAATTCAGCCTCCAAGTAATAGACTGCCAAATCCCCCGAGAAAGGTGCCAAACTGTAGATCGGGCCCAAGGAAACCCCCTAGCAAGATATCAAATCGAACAATGAAGAACTGATCCTCCAAATGACAGGATCCTCAAGCTATGGTGCGCCCTCCTCTCTCTGAACATGTGTTGAGCTCCAACAAATAATCTGGCAATGGATCCTCCCTTGAGAAAGACTAGTAAGGGTGCCCTAGGCCTCACAAGAAATACCCAGAAGTGTGTTTGTCCCGAATCCCTCTCTTATGGCTAGATCGAACCTCTCTCCTCAAGATGGCACACCCTTCTGCTGGAAACCCTCCTGAAGTTGCGCTCTAGCTCTCCCTGAACCTGTGGTTGATGTAGAATCCCTCTGCAGCTGAGTAGATCTGATGTAGAATGGTGAGGGAGGAATCTTTCACCTCCATGACCAAGCTTGGATCAGGTTGGGTGGGATCTTTCACCACCGAGTTGATCTCTAGGGTTTGTTAAGTCAAAACCCTCAAAACCCCCAAGTGCATGGGCTCACTAGCTAGAAGCCAGATATCAAAGTGATAAAAAACATGAATCCGAGAATAGAGGCCTTGCCTCTCTTTTATCCTTCTTGCTCACCTTGTCCCTCCAAAGTGATTTTTACTTTATTAATTATTAATTGATTAATTAAATCACTTTAATTAATTAATTAGTAATTAATTAATTAAATCATTTTAATTAATTAATTAACTATTTTACCTCTGAAAAACATTGTATCTCTCCCTGTGGCTTCCCTGGCCAATGAAAGTCACTTTTCATTATCCTATCCTGTAGTGTTGTTCCTCCCAATTCCAATGAGCTATTACACTAAGAGGTTCCTCCAAGTATTATGCCCAATATGACCTCCTTAGTGCATTTAATTAACCTATAGCCCAAAATAACTCAAAATCATGGGAATCGTCGGAATGCAACGGAACCAAAGCCGAGTTGTGCGGAATGGATCATAATGATAAAATAAGATGAGCGATGCAAGTCGGACCCCAAAATACCCCTCAATAGCTCTTGTACTCGCTATAACCTCCATCTAGCTACTCTGGTCATCATAACACTCTGTAATACCATGATGTCCCAAAGTGGGGACATTACATTGTCACCCTACAACTCTGATACCATGTGAAATCAGACCACAGGAACAGGATAAGATCAGCTTATCCTCCACACAGACAGCAGAACTCAAAAAATAGACAAAAAACTCAAGCAGAATGAGAGAAATACTAATCTATTATTTATGTTGTGTTGAAATACAAAGAGAGACCCTCTATTTATAGCAAATTTGGAGGGGTCCTGCATTTATGAAGGTAGTTGGCAAGTAGTTGGGAGATAAGATTAATTTCCTAAGTGAGTTTAACTAGTAGACTAACATACTTACTCTAACACACACAAAGCACAGACAGAAGAGAGACACAAGAACATATAAAAAATATTTAATAATGAAAATAAGCATCGGATGCTTACAGTGACTGAATGGTTAACACTCTGATACCAATTGGTATAAATATGGTGGTTCATACTTCCGTGACACATGAAGCGTAGACAAAAGAAGCACACATGGCGCAAAAGAACACATAAAAGATATTTAATATTGAAATTAAGTTGTGGATTCTTACAATGAACAAATGGACCTTAGGATCTTAATAATATTATTTGGTACTTCAACAGTTATGTTATTTGTTTGAAGATTTTTTAATTAAAAGTAACAATCATCATCATAATTATAATAATAAATTTGGAATGTAATTTAATATTAAAAAAGTGCATAAATTAAAAATCCAATACAAAACTATACTTTATTAATTGGACATGTATCACAAGGTCAGATATTACTTCTAATCTAAATTTTATTTAGAGCTTTACTCCAAGTCTATAGTTGAGGCAGCAGCATTTGATATTGTTAATATTTATGATATCATGTTGCAATTTGTATTAGTCTTTATGATATCATGTGGCAATTTGTATGTAAAATAGTTACACAGAAAATATTCTTGGTTTGTGATCAACTATATTAAGCTTACTCTAACTTCATTATGGTACAAAGTAACCTTCACTGCGTGTGCGCCTTGTAATTCCATATAACTTAAAAAGTATAAGCTCATGTAACTCCTAGAAGTATGGTTTCAAAATTGATTGATTTATTTTAATGACGTCCACGAGGTTGAACAGCCTAAGGGACCAAAAGAATAACAGCCCTAACTCATCTTCACACTCTTTTCAATGTTGAATCTTCTGTTGTGAATCTTGACTAGAAGACTATCAATCTGGTTGATCTTATCCTCGTCAAATAGCTAGTGCATGTTGTCGACCTTTAAGTTGTTTTCATACCAACTGCGGATATCCTCGTAGGTTGCACATTCTGTGACAAAGTGCCACTCTGTCGCCACCACACCCTTATTGCAGAATATGCAAGTTCTCTCCTCCCAAACTTCCTTGGGAACCCTCCACCTATCGGTCTCACATCTAAGGTGATGTGAACCTGTCCTCAGTTGTGCAACTAACAACCTTGCTTTTCCTTTAATAGCTTCCCCTAAATATGTTTTATCGCTATGATCACAATTTGGGTTAAACTCCTTGATGTAGTATGTTTTTTACGCCCACTGTGATTGGTCCACATGGCAGTCCTAAATTTTTCATTCACGAACTATTTTATTTCTTCCTTGGTGTTAGGACATTCATGCAACTTGATATTCCACTTACTCAACCACTTTTTATTTTGCTTCATCCAAGTTTTCTTCCTACAGTCTAACTCCTCCTCCATAGCTAATTTGGGCTAGCGTTGGTTATCCATGTTTTCCACCTTATTTAAATAGCTTATTAATTTGGTTATCGTTGTTGCCTCCATTGGAAAAGTACTTGTTTCAGCTAAAAGAATTTCATACGGGACTATGGCTTTAACTTTGAGATTGCTAGTAATTAATTGCTTCTGAATTCTTTCTAGTTGTCTCCATCTGCAAGTTGACATGTTGCTTCCCCATATTTCACAACCAACATAACCAGCAAACCAAAGAGGGTTTTTTTGGTTTTCCAATTCCAAAGTTCAACTTTTCTACACCTATTTTGGAGTAAGTATGAGGTTCTCCATCCTCCCTGTACCCTTTTTGCCCTACAAGTCTCCCAATTGAGCTTATAGTGGAAGTCAATCCCAAGATATTTGTATTCTTTCACTATCTCTAATGGACTTCCTTCGAAAAGAAAGGTGACTAGTTTGTCTTTTCTATAAAGAAAAGATCATGATTTTGGTCTTGGTAATGTTTACTTGCATCCCTACCTCCTAACAAAAGTGCTCTAAGGCCTTTAGATGTTCTCTTAATCCCTGTGTTTTTTTTAAATTAGAATAAGATCATCCGCATATGAAAGTAGCTTCACCACATACCCTGCTAGATGGACACCCTCTCCATTTGTCCTGCTCAACCAGTCTTCCAACTTATCAATGTATAAACCAAACAAAGTGAGAGATAAAGGACATCCTTGTTTAACGCCAATATCACTACCAAAACATTCAGACATTCCTTCACTTGTTATGATTTTAGCTCTAACCTTCTCATAAAGTCTGTGAACCGTTGCTATATATCCATCTGGGATACCCAACTCTTCCATTATGTTCCATAGTTTGTCTCTAGGAACTGTGTCGAAGGCTTTCTTAAAGTCCACAAAACAGCAATAGGTTGTCTCACCTTGTTTGTCCCAAATTTTCTCTATCAAATGTCTAAGGGTGACACAATGATCAATGGTAGAATGCCTAGGTCTAAAACTCACCTGCCCTTTTGCCCTTTTTCCCTCATCTTCTGCCCAACTGTTGATTCTTTGCTCTATCATGCTCCCAAAAAGCTTTCCCATGAGGGGGTTGACCATAATAGTGCAGTAGTTGGAAGGGTTATTGATATCTCCATTCTTAAAGAGAGGAATGACCACATTGGTGGTCCATTCTCTCGAAAAATCGTCCTGGATGACCCCATTGAAAATTTATTTCATGTGAAGTGCAAGGAGCTCAACCCCCCACTTTAAAAATTCATCTTGATGCCCATCTATGTCCTCTGCTTTGTCGCTTGCTAACTTCTTTATTCCTTGCTTGATATCATCCACTGTGAATAGTTCCATTGGTGTTTTCACTATAAGAGGAGTATATTTCTCGTGCACCTGCTCATAAAGGAGCCTCGCATATTCTAACCATTGGACATCTGTAATATTGTTTTCATTTTTCTTTCTCCTTTGTTGTATTTCTCTCCAAAATCCTTTGGGGTTGTGTTTTCCAAGAGAGATTAACTCCTCTCTTATTGCATTTACATACTCTTCTTTTTTTTAGTGTACTAATTTTTCATACTTCTTGATTTCTTTGCCCAAATTTCTCTCTTTTAGAGATCTCTTGGCCGCCATGCATTCTTCATCATACCATGGATTTGCCATAAAGGTACTTGTAGCCCCCTTCTTGGGATGAGACCTTTTACATGCACTTAAGGCCTTGTGGATTGTTGGGATCAGCAAACTGCTATGAACATGATCACCCTTCTCATTGGTTGTCATATCTACTCTGTTGTACTTTATAACTTGAAATTGTTGCTTAAGAGCAGCATTAAACCTTTCCCTATTTTCTTGATTCATGACGATTTTTCCTTTGGAAATATTTTTCTTTTGTATGCCAAGGATTTGATTATTGTGTGGACTAGCAGGAAAGTCTAGCTTAACCAATAGGGGGGCATGATCAGATTTCAATTCAATAGGACAATCCCCTATATCAAACTTCAACACTCTAGAAGTAAAACTTTGAGAGCAGATTAAGTAATCTACCACACTTTGACCATTGTAAGTTTTGCATGTGATTCCCCCTGAAGTTGGCCACCCTCTCATTCCATTGCAAATAACCATGCCAAACAAGCTACAAAGCCCCAATAATTCTGCCCCAAAGTGTGTTACGCCCCCATTTCCATCTTGTGAATCTCTTTCCCATGATTGATCTCCACTCTCTTCCAACCATAAGGGATTGTTTTCCCCTCTTTCTTCGTTGCTCAGCTGGAGAGATTGGTTGTTAGTTGTCCTTGCATTAAAATCACCCATTAACATTACTTCTCCCAAGTGGTTGAATAGAAAGATATCTATTTTCAGTGAGGCATATGGGTCTTCATTGTCTAAATTGCTTCTTTTATAGATCTTTGAGTTTTTTGGGGAAAAATAGCAAGAAGCCAACCTGAAAGTAACCTCCTTCACAGTTATTTGCAGCCAAATGTATTATTTGTTTGGGTCTTCTTTTACCACTTTTACAACACCACCCCATTTTTCATTTATTAGCACTGTAACTCCCCCAAGTCCTTTGCCTGTCTCATTTCCTTTGTTCCAAACTAAAGTTTTCTTGTACCCCTCGAAATCTGGAACCTTGCAATCATCGTGCTCATGTGTTTTTACAAGGATGATAATATATTTCCCCTCTGTTATGGGCCCCAACCCCGGACCTCTTCTCCATGGATAACCTCTGCAATTCCAACTTACTACCTGTAAACAATCCCGTGGGGCCCTGATTTCCTATTTCTTATTTGAGAAACAACCACTGATTTGAGCCTTCACGTTCTTCAACCATGCCCATTTTCCCTCATTTCTTGTTGTTTTCACTTTTTCCCACTCCTTTCTTTGTTTTTCTTGCTGAGCAAAAGTCAAGTCCTCATCTAGGTAGATGTGTGTGCCTCTGAGCAATCCTCTATTTCTAAGAATCATATTCTTATCCTCTATATTCCTTAAGATAACTCTTACATGTCTATCTCTTCCTCCCTCTATCTTCTGTCCAATCCTGCTTGCCTGGTCAATACACCTTGTCTACTTCAACTTATCTTTAAGGAAGTCCCTTACTAGAATGTTTGTCCTCTCAATTTCACCAAAGTCCCTCAGTCCTTTGATAATGATATTTGCATCCTTGCCTCGCTAATCCTGCTCTTCCTTTATTTGTACTTTGATTTGCTTCTCAATGATTTCTTTTTGTTTGTTTGATGACCCACTTACAACTTGTGATCATGATTTAGCCTCTTCTATCCAATCTTTTAGCTGATTTTCTTTAGCTTCCAAGTCGGCTAACGCTAACAGAATCTCCTTTCTTTGTGTTGTGTCCTCTTCTTTCACCAAATCTAATTTCTCAACTCTGGTTATCCTCATTTGTTCTAATTCTTGTTTCAAAGAAGTCACTTCTTGTTGTCCTATTTCCATTTTAACCTACATGCTTGAGATTTGTTCCTTAAGAGCTTTATTTTCTCCCTCTAATTTGCTCTTGAACTCAACAATTTCGTTTACTTTGTTACCTTCATGCCATCTTTTCTCTTCTAAAATTTCAAGTCTCCTTTTCATGTTCATGAGTTCTTTCACATATAGCTCAGATGACCACATTAATGGTGTTGATGTGGGACTATATAGGTCTTCATTGTCATGGTTAACTGTTTTTTTGTCTCTTTGTTTGCTTCAAAAACCTCTGCTCTGTCCAAATTTGGTTCGAGATCCTTAATTTCTATTTGCTCCACATTGGCTTGAGAAGCCTTATTGGATATGTTGTTCACTTTTGGCAACATCATTGCATTTTTTTTCTTATGTGGTTGCCTTAGCTTTTGAGTCTGCCTACGCTTTAGAATCCCCTTATATTGCTTTGCGTTTACAAAAACCAGTCTTTCATATGTGTTTCTTGCATCATTCTGAAAGAAATTTGCCATAAAAGAACCCCATGCTCTTGCTAAATCCTCCATTGTTACTGCAAGATGGGAAAATGGAGATCCAATAGTAAACTTGGATTGTAAACCCCCATTGTACCCTGCCCTCTCCACAATAATCRAGTAGTTTGCAGATTTTTTTCCTGTGGTGTTAAGTACTGGTATATGTGCTTCTTGTACGTTGGACCCCTAGCTCACCAAGGCTAAACTTTCTTTTGGTTCCTCCATATTAACCCCCATAATTGTTTTGATGTGTTTTCTGCCAGTTTTGTTTTTGTTTTTCCCACATTTGATTTGTGCCATATTAAAGGAAATAAACAAAGTTTAAACAAGGAGGCATAAAGACAAGGAAAGAGAGAACCCTCCCCACATCTGTTCCTGTTGAGTAGCAGTCCCCCTCCTGATTGGGTCCCTCTATAACCTTCCCCTCAGACAGGAAACCCTCTCGAAGCCCGACAACCCCTCTGGGAGCACTCTGAAAATCGAAACCCTCGCATAATGGGCCCCCTCCCAAGACCAGGTCCCTCTGTCGCTTGCTCAGGCCCCTCTGTCGCTATCTCGCTATCCTTTGTCCGCTAATCGGAACTCAACAAGAACCCGACACGGCTTTCTCCTCTTTGAACTGATCTTGTCACTACTCTGTCCGCCTGCATTGCTCTGTGCGCTGCTCTGTCCGTTGCTCTGTCTGTCGGTTACTCTTTCATCAGATGTGGGGTTTGTATTCCTTAACTCTATTCACCGCAACTATCTCTCGACGACGTTAGTTTGATGAGACCGTGAGAGATTTGCAGTGGTCTTTCGTCGATCCTATAATTTTATTGGACAAATTAGAACTGCTACCTTTCCTAGTATTACTTGCATACAATTTTTTTGACCATTTACAAACTGTAATTAATAATACCCTACTATGCCATATTAAAATGTTGTGTGGGGTCACGTATATACACCACCATCAGATTTGAAATCCTACAGTATATACACGAAAGCATTTAACACTGCATAGCAAGGTGGTTATTAACCACCTTTACTATAATAATAATCCATGTATCGTCTCCATACCGTAACCTGTAACCTCACTATACAACTCCATACCATAACCTCACTATAAGAAAAAATCATCAAATTCTTGTACTTCTCCCCAATGTCGTATCCTCAGTTTCCATATTTGTTTCAGTGCAACTTAGCTATTAATTAATGTCTTTATGTACTTGAATAGTTAAACCATCAACATCTCGGGAGTTATGTCGACAATTTCCGTGAACCATCAACTGCATAATTTCCCAACCGTAATCAAGTAATATATGGGGATATGCAGAAGACGAGGAGGGAGATTCTCCATAAGTTTTACCATGGATATATAGTCCCCTTCTTGAGTTCGTGAAGATAGAATCCTTTGTGCATCCTTCGAGATGATTATAATGTGCGCATACTCTATTTTTGTTGCCATCTATAATTGTGTCATTATGTGCGTCTCTGGTTATATTTGGGCATGTATTTCTTACTTTATTTGTATTGTGTCTTTATGTCAATTTGAATCATCATACTGCTCAWGAGATTGTTGAGCATGGACCAAGTAGACAATAACAATTATACAACACCTTCGAGAGTTCTTTGTCTTTGCAGCTTGAATTACATATGAATTGTCTTGATCTTGGAGATTGTTTAATATTCAGTATTCTTTATAGAAAAAACCACAAAAAAACTCATGCTAAGCTGATTTACCTTACATATAATCTGGGCTGCAAGATCTTTCATTTGGGTAACTTATGCATATGTAACTGCGCTAAAATTAAAATRCATGCATAACACGAATTATCTAACAGCCATCCACATCACTGAAATTCTAAAACATGAAGAGGCTAATGCTGGCTGCTTCAGAATACCCTGGTAAGAGAAATGGAGCTAAGGACTATTTCATGCTTGCATCCAGGCTGCAAGATAATCTTAGATGAGAATCAATAACAAGAGAAGGTTTCGCGTTTTCAATGTTCACACACTACTGCACAACAGATTTCAAGAAGATAGACAAATAATAGTAGCCCTCTTTACTCAACACCTTTGCACTTAGAGCACATGCTCTGATGGTTTTTACAACAGAAATACACTACTATTTTATAGAATTTGACAATTACCTCTTTTTTCTTGCACAGTTCAACAGTCTTTAAAATAATTTGTTTGAGTTCAAAATGCTTACCTTCTTCCCAATCCCAGAATCAACTATGTGTTTCCTTATATCCTTCGATAAGGACCGTTGTGGATGCAACCCAAAATATTGAAAGAAGGAACTTGAAGGAAATTCACTTGTTACAATATTGTCCCAAAGAAACTTGTAGCACATTAACTGAAGCCTGCTCAAATAACAATACCAAACTTTAGAATAATCCATAGTTAAACATCAGCACTCTAGTTTAAACTTTAGAATAATCCATAGGAACACTAGTTTCTATTTATCATGATAGAGCCACAGGATTATGAACAGTCGTCCAAAATTCTTCAAGAACCATAGAAAACCTTATATGCTAGGTTAGTACATATCATTTACACTCCAACATAGGTGATATGAGTAATGCCATGCATGCTAGTGAAGTTAACAACACACTCGAGCTAGTAATTCCCAACATCAATGATCATCCACAAAAATTAAAAAAGGTTTTTCTATTGGAGGAGCAAATGAGCTCCAATATCTAGGTGTTAATGTTAGCATGTTGTCACGTGAATATTATTAATGTTATGCTAGGTTAAGATGAGGCATCGCTGTGTTAATGATCCAGGTTCAAAACTTCAAACCCTGATGGGCATAGAGCCCTGGATTAGAAGTTGGCCAAGTTTAATGAGACTCATATGCAACAATAACTCAAAACTAATGTCATGCTACCATTTTATGCCATGTCATCACTCTCTCCAAGTGAACCTGATTGACTTGAGTCTTGCGATTTAGCTGCCCACCACATCCAATGCTGAGTCTGGTGTAGAGTCGAATGACCTACCAAGGTCCAAATTTGACTATGACTCACTTCACTCTTGATTTTGGTGTTGAGTTATTCTAAGCTACTTGTTGAGTTGTTTCACATCATTGGCCAAGTTATCCCAAGTTGTTCTGAGCTATTTGTGGAGTTATTCCAAGCCATTCACTGAGTTATTCCCAAATCTAGTCCCAAGTTTTGCAAGTTGTCAAGTCACTCATGAGCGGTTGTCTTGCAAAGTCATTCCTGGGTACAACCTGAGAAGCTCGGTTTGATGTGACCATCATGTGAGCCATTGTCATATCATTAACACTAGGAGGTTAAACCACAAAATGGGTTTGTAGCACAATAAATAATCTATTGGGAGTTGGTGTAGTTTGAGAGAGTGGTTCAACAGCCTATCTCGGGCTAGCCTATTATGGGAGTGTAACACAATATACGTGTTTTCTCTCCACTCGAATGTCTTCTTTATCATTGTGTTTACATATTCTATATTTACCTAGATTTCCAAGGGAAATGTATGCTCTTTTCTCCAACTATATTTGTTCTTTCTCGATGTGTTTTCATATTATATATCTTCCTACATTTAGGGGTAGGTGGTTGTACACAATAAGCTACTTCTGATATCTGGAAACAATAAGGTAAGTCTACCTTAAACCAGATGGTTGTCAATCTGATCATATCCCACAAACTCCTACCTTCTAGCTGGATCATACATTTGTCCCCAAATATAACCTGTTCCCAATAAAGAGGAAGAATAAAAAGAATATTGTACTCAACAACCCTCACCCAAAATGTTATAACAACTTTGCAATTCCATATTACATGCTTAACCATTTCAAGGTTGTAACAAAAAACACAACATCCATTTGTAACCCGATACAATGTAGTTGATCATTTATTGCTAAACTGTTATTTAGGTCCGACCATCCAAGCACTCAAGTATTTGGCTCTTAGATGTGATAATCTTGATCATTGCTAAAAAAAAATTAGGACCAACCATCCAAGCACTCAAGTATTTGGCTCCTGGATGTAATAATATTACTGTACATTTATTTGATTAGCAATGCAATATATCCTACATTTTCAAAACAAAACAAAAAATCTCCTTTTGACTACCGCACAGAAAAGTACAAGAGTAGGGTATGCATAAATGCCAATGCATGCTTTTTCCAAACACATGCCTGCACAAAATCTTCATTAAACGAGGTTAGTTACTATAGGTTACCTAAGTTCTCTCATTATCATTTTCTTTTATGCTTAGTCATTGATTATTTGTTACAGGAAAACATTGATCCGCTGACTTCTATCAATGTCTTCACAAACAACATGAAAAGTGTTTACAATTAGGGAAACCTCTTTATCATGTAAAATATGGGACACAGCAATTTACATAGGATGGAACAGAAACCATACATAGACAAATAGATGGTCAAATGGAAGCTTCCCATACTCTGCCACACTACTCTCACAAGCATGATCCTGTAATTCGATAAATGCGCGAGTACAATGATACAAGGTCTCAACCATGACACATGCAACTCTACATATTTTCTGCTTGTGTATTAACTATCTATTCACGAACTACATAACTTCCTCAACCAATCACATAAATTCTCTCAACTGGCTTGTCAACCAAATAGAAAGCACTGATGATTAAGTTTTCCTCTTCAACAGACAGACAAATGTAAAGATATGATGTTCCTTTCTTAGCTTGTTATCGATCCAATGTGTTGCTAACCACTGTTAAAATTCCAATTCATGATATGCAGATCTGAACTCAAAGATCTAACCTAAATCTGAAATCAGAAATCTTACAAAACACCAATCAAAACTTCATATTTTCAAAAACTAAAGCCATAGAAATATAGATTGAGAGTAGAGACACAACATATCTGAATTTTGAATCAATCCACTGAGTTAAGAACAGATCTGAAAAATACTAAATCTGAAAATCAAAACCAGCAAGCTTGAAATCTGTAACAGCCATCACATTACTTCTTATTAACCATGAAAGAACGATTACAATGATACAGTACAAGACAGAGAGGCCCTAGGAAGGTAGGTGCTCCACTTGCTTGAGTTCTCTCAGGTCAACTTGCACTCAAACTCACCACGTTCTCATCTCACACATCCAAGTGGTGGAGGGACGGGAACCGCAGATAAAGAAGTCCTCAAAAGTTCCAATTAATTCTTCTAAACTAACAAAATAACTATTTTAAGAGGGGCTCCCTACTTAAGAGATGAACATACTAAAAATCAATGATGTGCATCAAGTGATCTAGAGTAGTGTTATCCCAAAGTTTGTAGTTTGGATAGTAGATGGATGAAATGAGGTCAAACTGGCGTAACTGAACCAATCCCACCCACTGTCACCTCGATGGGAGGGTTCTTTTTGTTTAGGGAGGTAAGGCCTAGGGGAGACGTCCCCGGTAACTTGGGGTTTTGAGAAGGCAAGAGGCTTTAGCAAGGCTAAGTGATAATGATCCCCCTCAAAAGTCACC
>SNQJ01S0019330.1:277945-290306 GCA_010110895.2 Picea sitchensis | reverse complement strand
GTGAATTTAATTAAGATATGACCCATAATAACTCAAAATTACGGAAATCGTCGGAATGCAACGAAACCAAAGCCCAGCTGTGCGGAATGGATCCTGATGATGAACGATACAAGTCGTGCCCAAATAAACCCCTCAATATCTCCTGAACTCTCTGTCACCCCTATCTGGCTACTCGGGCAGGCATAACACTCTGAAATGTTGTAATGTTATAATGTCCCAAAATGGGGACATTACAGACATCGGCTTGCTTCCCAGCACCTGAAATCTCTTTAAAATATCCAAAGTATATTCTTGTGTCCAAGGAAGATTTCCCTTGCAACTTGCCAAACCTCTAGTCCCAAAAAATAGTATAGCAAACCAATGTCCTTCATATCAAAGTCACTAGCCAATTCCTTCTAACACCCCAAAATGAGTCGATAAGAGTTTCGTATGATGGTAAAGTCATCTACATAAGAGTTTTGTATGATGGTAAAGTCATCTACGTATAGGATCAAGACAAGCAAATCAGATTTATCAAATAAGAAATAAATATTAGATTCTACACAAGTCTTGGAAAAACTCAACTTGAGTAAATACTCATCGATCCTAGAATATCGCACTCGTGTTGCCTATTTCAACACATAAAGGACTTTCTTCACCTTGCAAATATTGATATCCCTGATCCAGATTATTTTCGGCATGAAATGAGAGCGGAGATATAATAAAGAAATGCACAGAAATATCGTGGATATCCAATAATATAACAGAAATGTATCAGAGATGCAACCATAAACATAGAGATACAGTAATACACGATTTCTATTAATGAAAGAAATGTACAGAGACTGTAAAAATACAGAGTGTAAGACTCGCTAGAATGGTGGCAGCTTATCTTTGAGAAGAGATGTGACGGCTACTCGCATTCGCAAGAAGATGATTATTACAATGAGGCTCTAAGGGCCTTTTTAACATAGGTAAAATCCAAAACCCTAACCCCGGAAGATGAGAATCCAAAAGGTTTGCGGGCCCCGATGGGGGTAGTTGATACGTCAACTTCCTGGGGGCGTAGCTTTTGCATACGATCTCCGTTTGGGGCGCTCGATACATCATTGGAAAGGTCTAACCGAGAAGAATGATTTTTGACTAGTCCTGGCTAGTGCCTTCGACACTCGCTTGAGCCCTGAATCACCAAAAAACGTCGTTTAGGGCCTCAAAACAACCCCAGAAGTTTGAAACCCAAAAAACTACCAAGATGGAAAACTGTTTTTCAAGCCCGTGGAATAGGTGGCTGGCCACCTATATCCACCTGGATCAATCTCACCCATGGATCTCAAAAACTCTTGGTTGATTTATGTGTGATTTATGTATACCTCTTCCTCAATCATGCCATTTAAGAATGTTGTCTTTACATCCATCTGATATAAAGGCAAACCAAAGCAAGAAGCTAAAAACATAATGATTATGAAGGAGGTATACCTGGCAACTAGAGCAAAAGTCTCATCGTAGTCAATTCCCTCTTTCTGAGAGAATCCTCTGGAAACAAACCTAGCCTTGTACTTTTCAATGCTCCCATCAGTTGCATGCTTGATCTTGTAAATCCATTTTAAATCAATCATTGATTTCCCAATACATCTTGGGATCATTTCCCAAACATCATTCTTGATAATGGAGTTATATTCCTTTGTCATGGCATCACACCATAATTATTGTAAATTTGCCTCCTCAAAGGTAGGAGGTTTGATCTCAAGAATGGAACTCATCAATGCAACATAATTAGGAAACTTCTTAGGTGGATGACTCATCTGAAATGTAGACTTAGGTGCTCCAACTTTTTCCTATGCATCTCCAATGTTTGGGTAAGCCATCTCAACTTCCTCGTTGAATAGGAGGGTAGTGAGGTATTTTCTCTTTGGCTAATTACTTGCAAAACTGAATCTGATTTCTCATCTATTTTTATATCCAAATCTGAAATAACAGATTTTTCACCTTCTTCAATCACTGTAGGAGGTTCTTGTGACCTTGAAGACAACCAATCCACATAAAATTCCATATGCGTGTTGAAAATTGTCTTCCATTGTGCCAGAATGTAGATCTAGTAGCCCTTTGAAGTTTCATTGTAACCAACGAAAATCCCTTTGATACTAGAGGGCTCAAACTTAGTTTGTTTCTCATCAAGAACATGAATTACACCAAACAACCAAATACAAGAAAATGAGATACATGTGGCTTCTCACCAGTAAAGCCCTCCTCTCATGTTTTTTCCTTCAAAATCATGTGCAGACATCCGTTCAAAATATAGATAGCAAGATTACAAGTTTCTACCCAAAGATATAGGCAAGTCCATGTCATGAATCATGACCTTTGTTGTCTCAATGATGGATCTATTCTTATCTTGTTCTGCTATATGCTATACAGTATTGTAAGCTCCTTCTTAATTCTTGTTTACCTAGTGTTACTTCCCCAGTTGCACCAAGAAGGACTTATGAATTATCCACAAAGATTGAACAAGGCACTTGTTCAAAATTCGAAGTTCAGAAGTCTTGTCAAGCATTATTGCCCCTTTACTTCTTCTTCTTCTTCTTCTTCTTCTTCTTCTTCTTCTTTATGCATGTTCCATACCCCCTGGGGGGAATTGTAATAAAATGATCTAGCATGAGGTATCTTGTATGTAAAAGACTCGTCTCCCTAAGATTCGGTTATTACTACATAAATCTAGAGTATTTTTTTCACTTGGTTCATTATACCTCGCTCCAGCGACTTATAATGTTCCAAGTTTTTTCACTCATTTCCTCCAATGCTAGAATATGTCCTAATGGCTAGGCCTTAGTGTGTTTTGTTTGAGTCTAGTGTCAAATGTATATTATCATGCTAATCATTAGTCCGGAGTCTTACGGACATGCATTAGGTCCTTCTAAGATTTTTTTAACGTAAAATTTCCCGTAAAACAGGATTTTACCTTGTAAATTCATGTAAATATTTAATAAGTGGTACTAGGAGGTGTTTAATGTTGAGATTTGGGTACCTTGGAAAGTGGTCCCCTTGTGTTTGTCAGTCTCTAAACACAAAGTGGGAGACTATTACCCTTATACCTTTACTTTATGTTATAATTTCACTTTGACTTAGGAGATTTAAGTCAAAAGTGAAATATGTCACTTAAGTCATAAAGTGACAATTAGTTCACTTTGTGGGTGAATTAAGAAACATAAAGCAAACTATGGAAACTTGAGTAAAGTGGGTTTCCAAGTGAGATTTTTGAGATTAGATCTCACCCATTGATTAGACATGGCTAGATTGAATCTAGGCCATTGGTCTTTTAGGTTTGGCCAAAGAGAGGCTAAAGGAGGGAAAAGGGTAAGGATGAGGCTCATTGTTCACTTGTGTCAAAGAGTGAAGGAGAGAGGAAGGGAGGCGCACCATTGAGAGAGGAGAAGCCATTGTTGAGAGGACAAAATCTTGAGGAGGTGTCTTGGTGAGAGGCTAGGGCACATCTAGCCTGGGTTTCCTCTTGGTTGGAGCATGAGCAAGTGGAGGGTGCAACCATTTCTTGTGGGGCGCAACAAGCTATAGAGGCGTATTTGTGGAGGGCGCACTTCAGTTTTGCGGAGGGCACACTTGTGGATGAGGCCTTAGCTTGTGGTGAGTGGTGGATCCAAGAGGGGTGCTTCATCTGAGTAGGAGGGCACATGGATCCACTTATCAAGCAAAGATTTCATCAAGGGTGCAAGCATTCTCTAGTGGGCACAAAGAAAAGGGGGCGCATTATTGCACTAGGGGTGCATTTCCCAAAAAGAACTCCATCGTTGAGCTTGAGATGAGCTAGCATTTGTATCAGGTTCTTATGTTATTTCCTTTTGTACAGTTGCTTTGAGATCTATATATATAATCTATCTCCAAACTGGTTTTCCCCAGGGGGGGTTTGTCCAGGGTTGTGTTGACCAAAAACACAAAGAGTTCATTTTTCATGTGTGCTTAGTTATTCATCAGTTGTAAAGTAGTTAAAATATCTAGAGGAGTATTGTATGTTTTAAGGTATTTGCATGTGCTAACATCAGTTACCAAAACACTTGCAAGGGCACCTTAAAAAGAGCATCCAATCATAAGCTTGAAGGCAGATTGGAGGCAGAGAAATATTAGACCTGTTTGCTGTCCTAAAACAGCAGCAAGGACAGTTCTGGAACCTTAAACATAGAGCCCAAAAGCAGGTCAAAGACAGACCTGTTGGGCAGCCTCTTAGTTCCTCAGAATTTTACATTTAACACCTTGGGGGGTATCGTTTTCTAACTCAGAAATACCCCTTTTACTTTAGTACCCCTTTTTGAGAAAAATAATTGACTTTTACTCATAAAAATCAATTATTTCCTCAAAATGGTGATTTAATTAACTCCCTATTCTTAATGAAACATATCGGAGACATGTTTTTGACTTGTCTTCAGTCCACTCTACTTCGCTGGTGGTTAGTGGCAGTTGATGGCAAGTTAGGATGAGTTAAGTGTACTTGATGGAGATCTCAAGGAGAGGTGCACCCTCTCTCTTGAGAGGTGGCGCACTCTCCTTGAGGGCACCAATCCCAAGGAGGTGCCCACCAAACTCAAGAGAGGTGGCACCCTCTCTCTTCCCCAATCTTGAGATGTGGCACCTTTCCTCTTCACACTTGGCTTGTCTCTCATTGGGATGTGCGCCCCTCTCCTCGGGAAACGCACCCCTCTTAGCTATTTAACCAAGCATCCTCTCCTCTTGTTGGTTAATGAGAGTTTGGGATTTGTTTGTTGATTGTACTTGTATTGTTATAATATTTGGAATAAAAGAAGACTTTGGAGGTCACGTCGGTTGTGTGCAACATTTGTGTGGATGTTTGATGTTTAGCACTTAATTATATGAGGTAACCGTAGATTTACTTTCTTGCATGTAATTTCGTAAAATTGGTCTTTGAAGGGGTGTTGTCACCCAATAGGATAAAATCTCTCTAGCTAATCAACTTTTGAGATTTTATTGATTACTTGCTTTAGAAATCTTAGATTTGTATGTATTTTCAGTTGAACTAACATACTATCTGAACTTCTTTTGTAGGTGTCACCGATATTTAACATTTTTGGTGCAAGTCTTAAGTTTTCTATAGGTCCTCATGTTTGGAGAAGTGGTTGGACTAGCCTAGCGCAACCTTCCACAAACTCCAAGTCTATCTAGAACAGAGTCCCTCAGCATTTCACCGGAAGACCCCATAGCCCAAGGATTCCGCATCTCAAGCTTCTCTCTCTCTTTCCTTCAAATTAAGTTTTCCTGGTTACTTTTCTTTGCATGCAAGTTTAGATCTGTAATTTTAAAGTTAGATCTTAAATAGATCCACTTTTGAATGCATGCATGCATAGACCTATAATGTGCCTTCAAGTTTGATATCATTCAAGGTAGATCTAGCATAAAAAATTTCATCTTTTAGCAAGTTTAATATTTAGATCCTAATGCTAAAAGGTAGATCCATTTAAGAGCTTTAATTTCCATATTTTGGCAAATCTTAGTGCCTATTTCTTTACTGTCCAAACAGCAAGCAAAAGCCACTAAGAAAGTTGGCTTCTTGCTGATTTTCTTAGTCATTTTTGCTAACTTTTATTCTAACTTTCACTTGGTAATTTTTGGCATAAGACTAACAACTTTTGCAGGTTGTTTCAAAAGCATTTTGGGCAAGTTCCCAACAAATTAGCTTGTTGTTTTTCTGCATTTGAAGAAAATCTAGGAGGAAGTGTTGTCCGTTTTTCGCGGATTCGGGGCATCCAGGACCCCCGAAGGCACCCAATCCTCCTCCTAATCATTTTTTCCATTCAATTTGTAAGTTTGATTGGTCCTCGATCTATAAAAGGCCAGCAAACATTTCATTCTTAAGATTGTAACTTGAAGTAGTTAGTGGGATAACCCACTAGCCCTCTCATCCCCCCTATCCCGGGGGGATTGTGTCATTTTTGCATTCATTTTTCATTTGTCCAAATATTTCTAACTAAACAAGATAAAATCAATCTAAAATAAACCAAGACAACAAAGCAAAACATTTCCTTTCCTCATTAGACTAGTTAGATTAGTTTTCATTTCCTCAATTATTTCAATTTGGCAAAGTAACAAACCTTCCCTGTTAAAGTCCTAGTCTGCATTCTGCCTCGCAAGTCTAACTTGATCTTGGCATGATCAGAAAGGAACTTGATTTGTGCGGAGTAGATTAATTATATCTTGATCTTGGCATGATCAAAAAGGAACCTTTTACTATCATTGCTCAACACCAAGATAATACTTGCAAATTGCATGTGATTTTAGGGGGCTACTCATTGAGATTCGTTCTCGCCCCATTGGAAGTCCTTGTAGTTTCGCTTGTACCCACTTGAGGGATAATAGTTAAAAAGTAACACATGATAGATTAGATATTTCATTTCTTGATTACAAATCCTGCAATCGTGAGTGCATCAAAACTATCAATCCATCTCATTGAATTAACTTAAATCCAAGTGAAATCGTTTAATTAACTAAAATTTCCAAGAGCAATTCACAACATTTATCTTGCAGCAATACAAACCTTTTTTTGGCACTGGTCTCTACAATTCTTTCATTTGTTTATTATCATTTACTTTGGAGCATTTTATTTGCTAATTATCATTTTCATTAAGCAATCTTTTGATGTGTCATTATATGCTACTAGAATAGTGTTATTTGCTTTGGTGCAATATTTAACTCCTAGAATTTCTTGTACTTAGCTTAACCAGCCTTAGAGTATTTTTATTAGGGACTTACCCCTTGGCTTCACTAGGAGTTGGCCTAGATGGAGGAGTCGAGTATCAGGTGACAGCAACCTGACTTGAGACTTGACTTGCCCCCAAGGCCACACCCAGTGGATTGAAGATTTATTCCACGTGACCCTGTTGATGTTTTGGTAGCTGCGGGAGGTACTTTCCTCGAGACAACCTTTCTTAGAAGAGAAGAAGATTCCAGAAGTCCAGGAAGACCATTAGACACATGAAGAACACCCCAGAAGAGAAGTCAGCCCACAAGAAAAAGAATAAAGTAAAATTAAAATCTTCAGAGAAGAAGTCTGCCCAGCTAAGTGACTTGAAGACTATAAATAGAGGAAACGTCTTGCTCATTTGGACACACACACACACACTCACTCTCACTAAAGAAGGTCATGCTAATCTAAGGCAAGAAGGAAGACATTGCACTGCAACATCTAAGGTTCTTGGTTATTCTTTATGGTGGTTTTTCTCTAGTGCGCTATCTCTGGTAAGAGGTGCACTACAGTTGTATTGTGTTGTTGTAACTGGGACCACTAGCTTATGTGTTAGCCTAGTGCTAGGGTTTCTTCATTGTTTGTTGCTCTTGAGAGCTTGTTTATGGTTGGATTATTTGGACGGAATCTATTTAAGAAAGGTTGTTGGGTTTTTCCCCCATTTGGGGTTTTCCCAGGATAAATCTCTTGTGTTCTTTTTGTTCATGTTTTATGTTGCTTATATCTCAGCACATAATATAATTGTTGAAGTAAAAGAACACTGGTAACTCTACTACTCTGTAAATTAAGAAAATCTAACATGGTATCAAAGTTGGTTACCTTCAGAAAAGTTTGACCACTAGAAGGAAGATCGTTTGCAACAGTACCTTGCCATTGCACTGTAATATTTTTGTCAAGCTCATTGAGCACTAGTTCCAAGGCGTTGGGACTAATTTCACCACGGAACAGTTCGCCCTACCCTAGCACACTCCCTGCAACACTTTGGTTGCAGTTCTTGTGAAGACCAAAAATTTGAAATTTCTCAGATCTAGGGTTTCTACTAACGAAAATGTCAACCAACATGAGAGTTGAAGATAGATTGGATGGAGCAGATAACTTCATATCTTGGAAACATAGAGTACTTCTCATTCTAGAAGAGAATGAGATATTGGATCATGTCAAGCAGGTGCTCCCAGAACTAGAAGAAGAAGACGCCAAAGCAAAGTTCAGAAAAAATGAAGTCAAGGCTAAAAGGAACTTGACAGACTCAATCAAGGATCATCTGATACCAAATGTATCAGAACTGAAGACACCAAAGGAAATGTTTGATGCCTTAACCAAACTCTATGAAAGTAAGAATACCAACCAAAAGCTTACTCTAAGGTATCAATTCATAAATGTGACAATGAACAAGTCAGAAACAGTCTCAAATTACTTCAAGAGAATCTTGCAGATCAAGGACCAATTAGCAACTATTGGAGACATAGTGGAAGACATTGAACTTGTGACTACTACACTCAATGGATTTCCTACTTCTTGGGACCCATTTGTTCGAGGGATTTGCACACGAAGTAAATTGCCCAAGTTCGACAAGTTATGGTCAGATTGTACCCAAGAAGAATCCAAGCTAATATCCAAATCTCAGAAGACAAATGATGATGAAAATCAAGTTCTTGCAGCACATGTAAAGAAAAGGAAAGAAAGGGGAGAAGCCAATCCAAAGAAGTCCAAAAGACCATGCTTTAGGAAAGACACATCAAAAGTTAGATGCTACAACTACAAGAGATTGGGACATTATGCCGCACAATGTCCAAATAGACATGAAAAGGGAAAGAAGAAGCATCATGCACATGCAGCAGATACAGAAGAGCACACAAAGGAGTCAAAGGATGAAGAGTTTGTATTTGTTTCATCACTCACGGGTACCATCACTCAAGGAAGTGATGCCTGGATCATAGATAGCGGTGCTTCCAAACACATGACTGGATTCAGAATTTCCCTGACAAACCTAACAGAAAAAGAGCTCATCCCTTCAAGTGGAGCTTGGGGATGATTCCAGGCATGCAATCAAATGCGTTGGAGAAGCCTCCCTTCAACTTGACTCAGGTAACCCTACTTCAATTAAAGATATTTTGTTTGTACATGGCTTAAAGAAGAATCTTCTTTCCATTTTTTCTTTAGAAGTTAAAGGTTTTAGGGTAGCTTTTGTGGATGGCCAAGTTCTTCTATGGCCCACGAATTCAAGCATAAATAAAGCTACCGTGATTGGTGTCCGAGAAGGAGGACTGCATAAATTGAAGGGACACCAAGAAAAAGCCCTTGTACATAACAGTGTTAGCTCTAGTGAGCTATGGCATCGAAGACTTACTCACATAAATTATAGAGCACTACCAGTACTGAGAAAGATGGTTACATGCCTACCAAACATTCAGGTAGATCATTATGGAGTATGCAAAGGTTGCACACTTGGCAAGAATGCCAAGGGAAGCTTTACTAGAACTGATAGCAGGTCCAAAGGGATCTTAGACATCATACACTTCAATGTATGTGAACAAATGACAGTGCTATTCTTAGGCAACTTTGTAAACTATGTCTTATTCATAGATGATTACTCTCGAAAGACATGGATCTACTTCTTGAAAGCGAAAGTGAAGTCTTCAACAAGTTTCAAGAATTCAAGGCTTTAGTTGAGAATCTCTCTGGAAGGAAGATTAAAATCTTGAGATCTGATAATAGAGATGTGTACACCTCAAAAGAGTTCAAAGACTTTTGCAGAGAAGCCGGAATTAAGAGGAAGCTAACAACTCCCTACAACCCCCAGCAGAATGGGGTTGCAGAAAGAAAGAACAGATCTATTGTAGAAGCAGCTAAATCAATGATCCATGACTAAGGTTTACTCATGCACTTGTCGACAGAAGCATCCAGTACAACCGTGTATGTCCAGAATAGAAGTCCTCGCAAGATATTGAGGAACAAGACACTTGAAGAGGTGTTCACTAGAAAGAAACCAGAAGTCAATCACTTAAGGATATTTGGTTGTCCAGTGTATATACATGTTCCAAAGGAAAAGAGATCGAAGTTGGAGCCTTCAGGAAAGAAGGGCACCTTCGTTGGATATAGTGAGACCTCGAAGGATTATAGAATATACATCCCTGGACAGAGATAGATTGAGATCAATTGAGATGTGACACTTGATGAAGATGAAGCCTTCAGAAGATCAAGGGAGTCTCACATGTATGAGGAACAAGAGGAGTAGGAGGCTCCAAGGGATGCAATCATGGTCGACTTTACTCCAAGGGAACCCATCTCAGAAGCTCAAAATGAGGTGGTAGAGTCAGAGAAACATGTAGATCCACCCAAAGAACCTGTAGTCACCAGGAAGAGACCAAATTGGCTCCAGAACACTTTACAAGAAGTTGAAGGACATGCAGCTCCCAAAGGCTCTTTCAAAGAAAGCAAGAGACCACACAAGTTTTTCAGCTATGTGGCGTTAATCAGTGAACTTATTGATTCAGAACCTTCCACCTTTGAAGAAGTTGCTAAGCAGCAAGTATGGAAGGATGCCATGATGGAGGAGTACCAATTCATCATGAAGAATGATGTGTGGGAAGTGGTTCCGAGACTAAAAGGGAAGTCAATAGTAACTTCCAAGTGGATCTACAAGATCAAGCATGCTGCAGATGGCAACATAGAAAAATACAAAGCGAGATTTGTGGCCAGAGGGTTCTCCCAGAAAGAGGGAGAAGACTATGATGAGGTGTTTGCTCCAGTAGTAAAGTAAACTTCCATCAAATCGATTATTGCGATTGCTTCTGCTATGGAATGGAAATTACACCAGATGGATGTCAAGACTTCCTTCTTGAATGGTGTAATTGAAGAAGAAGTGTACATAGAGCAACCACAAGGGTTTTTGATTCATGGGAAGGAGTCCCATGTGTGCAAATTGAAGAAGGCTTTGTATGGACTAAAGCAGGCACCCAGGGCATGGTATGCCAGGTTAGACAACTACCTAATGAGCTTGGGGTCTACCAAGAGTAATGTAGATCCCAACCTTTACCACAAGGTTGAGAATGGTTGCCCATTGATTTTGGTCCTATATGTGGATGACCTGTTTCTAACAGGAGATGAGAAGCTCATAGTTGGGTGCAAGAGGGAGCTCACTTCAGAGTTCGAGATGAAGGATCTAGGTCTGATGCATTATTTCTTGGGATTGGAGGTGTGGCAGAGACCAGATGAGATTTTCCTTAGCTAAAGAAAATATACTGTTGAGATCCTGCAGACATTCGGGATGTGATGGACTGCAAGTCCATGGCCACACCTATGATGATGAATCTGAAGCTCTTGAGTGATTCATCTTCAGATTTGGTAGATACCACGATGTACAGATAGTTGATAGGATCCTTGATGTACCTAATGAACACCAGGCCAGACATATGTTTTGTTGTGAACACTTTGAGTCAGTCCATGGTTGATCCTAGACATGTACATTGGATAGTTGCAAAACATGTGTTAAGGTACCTACATGGTACAGTTGGATATGGATTGAGATATGTTTCGGATGGGGATGTGAAGCTATAGGGTTATACAGACACTGACTGGGCAGGGAGTGCATTGGACCGGAAAAGCACATCTAGATGTTGCTTCAGTTTGGGATCAAGCATGATCTCATGGTTAAGCAGGAAGCAAACATCAGTGGCGCTCAGTACAGCAAAGGCAGAGTATATCGCAGCTAGTGTTGCAAGCTGTGAAGTAGTGTGGCTTCGAAAGCTGCTTGCAGGGATATTTGATCTAGAGTTAGAGCCAACTTTGATACTTTGTGATAATCAAAGTTGTCTGAAGCTTTCAGAGAATCATGTCTTTTATTACAAGTAGAAGCATATAGAGATCAAATACCACTACATTCGAGACATGGTGCAGAGAGGAGTTGTGGAGCTCCAGTACATATCCACATATGAGCAGATAGCAGACATTCTCACCAAGCCTCTGTCAAGAGTGAAGTATGAGTACCTCAGAGACAAGGTTGGCGCGATGCAAAATGTCCACCCTCGTTGAGAGGGAGGTGTGGTGTTTCTCATCTAGCCGGTTAACCCCTTTGGTCAAGGGTTTCCTAGATCAGTAATGTGAGGTGACTGAGGGAGTAATGCACAGTTAGGTACAAGTCTTGCCTACGCCATGGGAGGTGGCTAGGGGTGAATAAGACTAGTGGGAGAGGAGAAACATCACAGCGTAGTCGTGAGACTATGACAGTAGTTGTATGCTACTACGGTGGTTGTGTGCCACTAGCGGTTACTGTTGAAATAATGTAACTGCGAAGAGCATTCTTATTATTATTGTTATTTTATTATTAGGATTAATCCCCATTGTGGATTAATCATGTCGGTAACTGTATAAGGACCAAATCCCCTTTTGCGGATTGGTCATCGGACAATTATAAAGGGCAAAATAAGAAGTCGGCCCCAACAATTATTATTGAAGACCCAAAATTAATTAAAGGTGGGTTTACCCACCCAGAGTGAGAGGTCGGCCCTACCAGTGAAACCCTCTCACACGTGCCAGTCTTGTATATATAGGAGGCTAGCGCCTCACTTCTAACACACAACTCACTTGTTCATTCTCTTATGAGGCAAGCTGCAATTACCAGTT
>SNQJ01S0019330.1:254368-266380 GCA_010110895.2 Picea sitchensis | reverse complement strand
TCTCAAGCAGGAACCACGTACCCTTCTTAGGGGCTTTCTCTCAGGTTTGTAAGCTGAGAGAAAGACTCATAGCTGCAATGATCCACATCTCACGGGTTTATAAGCTAGAGAATGTCTCACATAGTTGCAATCATCAACACATTCAACCATAACCAAAAAATCATTATTCAATAGCACCAAAGGCAAAACACTCTAAGTGTAGCGAAAATTTCAGATCAAGTACTTCTCACAAGACGGAGAGTTATGTTAAAATGAGATCTTATGATCTCTTATTTATACAAAATGTCACTAAGATAGTTTGTCCACATAATTAAGGGTAAACCACAAGACTAGGGGTCAACAACCCTAATCTTGCCCCTTTTACAAAATAATATTAAACAATTCACTTTTGCACAAAAAAAAACCCTAGTTCATATGGACATCACCCCTTTAGGGACGTTTTGGCACTAGGACGAGGTCGTTGGTGGAGGAGAGTAAAAAGGCTTCCCAAAGCCACATGTCAAGCATCCCAACAACTTCCTTCACGATCAAGGCTCAAGCCCCTCAAAACGTCCTTGTGCCAATGCATGTCATCTCACCACCAAACCCTAACCCCCCTAGGTGACATCATGCTTCTAAAGGTGACGTTTTACCTCTCCTAGGATAAACGTTTGGCATGTGGGGGCTAGGTTATGTCGTCCAAGTCATCTTCTAGGCCTTCCAAGTTTGATCTTTCTCATCCGGCATGTGGACCCTTGGCATCCACCTGTCGGCTTCAAGCCCCATGGAAGCCCAAGCTAGGGTTGTTCTTCCAAAATTGTCCACCAACTAGGTTCTCCAAAGACAAATAAGCAGGGCCTCCAAGGATCTCAAGTCATAACATCTTGATAAGTGAATCCTATCAATAAATGAGCAACCTAAGCATGTGCATCAAAGATCACTATGTCAAACAATTAAGTACTCAAAGACATTATGCGACTTATCAAGCTTGAATATGGGAGGGTTGTCAGCTTGAATATGGGAGGGTTGTCGAGGTGTCCTATTGGGTAGATCTTTCCCTAGGTCAAGGAGAGTTTCCAAGAGATCCCTCTCTAAGCCATGTAAAGTGGGTGAAGTGGTTAGGGTCAAGACTCAATAGGCATAGGGCTCATGACATACAAGAGGGTGTGTGGTACCTTCGTCCGCAATGCACTTTTTTCAAGCCCATTATTTTTCCATTCTTTCTTTCTTTATTTTTAAGGCCACTGCCCTAGCGTGGTGTCTAGATAAATGGCAGTGTCACCCATAAACACCTAGTGGAAATGAGAAGGTTGTTTCGTGATGAGACCCCCTTTCTCTCAACAATGCAACTGAGAGCCATTACCCTAGCTTGGTAAGAAGAAGAAGAAGTTAGGATTCAAAGGGAGTCGGCCCTCAGGATTCAGTGGGGAGGAGCAGCCTCCCAAGATCGTTAAGAAGAAGTTAGATGTCAGAGGGAGTATGGAGACTCAGAGGGAGCCCAACCTCAAAAGGAGTCATTGGGCTTAGAGAGAGTCATCCATTTAGAGGGAGTTCACCCACAGGTTCAGGTGGGAGAGAGGCATCTTCCAAGACTGATAAGAAGGTATCATGGGTCGAGGAGGCTAGGCAGGAGGCTCAAAAGGAGGAGGCTTCTAGGAGTCGCATGTCTTCCTAGGAGGATCCATGCTTTTCAGCAGGTGTTGTTTCTGTGATCGAGAAGGCAGCCAATCAAGAGGACTGGAGAGCAGGATTTGTTTTCGTGACAGAGGGAGAAACCAGTCAAGAGGATTGGAGAGGAGGCTTTACATCGATGACAGAGGGAGTAGCCAATCAGGAGGATTGGAGTGCAGTTGTGCTAGCAGATCCAGTGCAGGAGACAGAGTCACTTCCAGTATGGGAGATAGAGGTACATCCAAATGTTGGACGATGGAATACCTCCCTCACTAAGAGGGAGTGTTGAAGCTTTTGTAGCTTCGGAAGATATTCCCACTAGGGGCCATGGTGTCAGGCATGTGGGAATCTTTGTTGGCACCAAATTACTCTTTCGTTTTGGTGAAAACGCCCTTGGGATCAAACTAGGGCTTGATGGGCTTTGTGGGCTTGTGTTGGGGTGTCACACCAACACAGAGGAATAAAATATTCAGATTTAATGATGAGTTTAGAAGGGATTCTTAAACTCACTCATTAGAATCCTATATAAAGAGAGGAGAGATTGTGACAAATCTCATTGTGTCATTATGGAGTTAGCATAAGTGAGAGTGCACTCGTGCTCGGAGTTTGGAAATTTCAGCAAGGGTATTTCTACAATTTTGGCAAATCTAGCCTAGGGTTTCTTGGAGAATTTTTGTTTTCAGCCAAGGAAGGCTTCTTGTCCAACCAAGAAAGGCCACATGTGTGAGGAAAAAGGAGAAACAGAGCCGTACGTGTGGAACAGAAGTACAGCTCGCACATGTGAGGAAGAGCAGTCGTACAACTCGCACGTGTGAACATAACTGTATGGACAGACCGTACAGTTCATACGTGTGATTGTTCGTACAAGGTTGCATGTGTGGAAGAGGCCGTACAGGTCGGCAAATGTGATTTCTAGGCAGTTTCAGGCCACATGTGTGAAGAATTTAGGGCAGCAGCAAGTTCGTACCGTTGATGTCAATAGGTCGTACAGGTGGCAGTTGCAGCAGGTTTTCAAATTGGAATTATCACAGGATTTTGCTGAGGTTGGTTTGCTGAATTTTCTAGTTTTGTGAGGACTGGTTTTGTCCTCTATTTTGGTGATTTTGTCACTGTGGAGAAGGTTGACTTTGCCTTCAAAAAAGTTATGAATTTGACATTTACAGAACATAAAATTTTGTCTCTCAAGTGTATGGATGATTTATCTTTGATCTTGTTGTTTTCTCTGTTGTAATTTTCGTCAATAATTTCAGTATAGAATTGTTCAGTGATAACAACTAGGGTTCACTGTTTGGTCACTTGGAAGTAATTCTCAGATCTGAAATTAGTTGCATAGAGTTGCATGAAAAATTGACAAGCAATTGGATATTGTTCTACTTGTTGAAGGCTAAATTCTAAGATATAATTGCTAATTTTCTAGGCTGATTTTCTCATTGTAGTTATAAATTACTCATTGTTGATATACACTTACTCACTGCTAGAATATTACAACAGCAATTAGTTTTACTTGATAGTTAGCATCTAGAAGTGATTGGTAGTTGATTTAAGTCGGTAATTGACTATTATATGCATTGGAATGTTTCTTGTCTCGCACACGCACAGGTCAACCGATTACCTTGCAAACCAACCCCAACCTTTTCACTTTTCTAGATCTAACTTACCTCATTGACTGGCCAAGATAAGGGGCCATAGGCTTGGTTAATCTTGCTATAGGATCCCTTGAGGTCGCTAGGGAAGCCTCCCTTGTGTTGGACCTCTCTTCTTCACTAAAACGAGGGAAGTATTTGCCTAGGTGACAATGACAAGTACTTCTAATTGCTACACAAGATTGGCATCTTGTGAAGGGCTTTGCACAAGTACAAATCCTATGATAACAAGACCTGACAAATCCAAGTTCACCATTTCTGGAGTCACTTGGATCACAATTTAAACAAAATAGTATAGTGAAAATAAATCATCAACCTTTCATAGGTTAAATCCACCCTTCAGAAGGATAACAAACAATTCAACCTCTCACAAGTCCTTGTGCCTTTCTCGAGCATTGATGGCTCCAATCACTAAAACTTGTCAAGCATGTAATGTCCCCATTTTTGGGTTCCCCTGTTCTGTAGTTGGAGATGACTTATGAGGCTTGTCAGTGAACAAAAAGGGATTCGAGAGGTTTATTTGATGTCACTTAGCTAGGAGATGTTATATTTTTAAAGTTACATTTAATAAAAGGGTAATAGAGTAACTTTTAGATTAATAGTTACTTAAACATTAGTAAAAGTGACTTTTAATATTTAAGTGAAAAGTAAAAGGGGAATAAGGGTCATGCTGGATTAAGTCAAAGAGGAAAGATCTGAAGGTTTATCGAAGGACTATAAAAGAAGGGTAGTGTTTCATTTTCCTCATTATGTTTTGGATTGATCTCTTTGAAGTGTTTTTGTGAACCAAGGTTTCCGTTGGGGTTTTGGCGAAACCCTTCTATTGCAGTTTGGTTTCGGTGGTGCAATATCCACCCTAGCTAGACAAGCAGGAGGATCCATCCAGGATCTTCATTGGAGCTTCATTTTGTGGATCGATTTCAGTTGTGGAGGTGTAGCGACCTTCTTAGGAGGTCCATGGGGTTTCCTTGAGGAGGACGCACCATCTATTAGAGAGGTCATGGCATTATTCCGGGTTCAGTTTGCATAACGTGTATTTCCATTGATGTATTGCAGCTGCCATAGCATGAAATATCCTTGATCCCGTTGATCAAGATATTTGCTACTGATCTAATGTTTTGTCTCGCAGATCCGATACACTAGGGGTTTCTGGATGCATTTCAGTTGTGTGTTTGAGATATTTATGGTTATTGCATGTGCATGTTGCGTATTTATGGTTTAAACGGTATATAAAGGATGCATGCGGAAGTAAAGAACATCAACTACCCAATAACATGTATTATGCGATTCAAGCATGGAAATACAATAACATACTGGAAATATAGAGTATAATGGTCAGCTAGATCTCATGGATCGTCACTGGAATACAAGCAAATAGCATAAAAATACCCGTGACCAGGAGATGAAGGCAAATCTGATGCATGCATGGATAGATCGGCAAAAATATGCGATTCCGGAGAGGTACGGTAACCGCTACCAGCTGGAAAACTCGTCTGGAAGGATAGACCGTCGGAATGAGTTGGAAACTGCTCCAATAAAAGCGCCCTGGCCTCTAGACTAAAATGGATGAGTGTCGGATGTCAGATCTGGTCTCTGAGACACTGGATCTAGACCCCTGGGGGATTTGCGCACCTCCTGGGACACTGGATGCGCCCCAAATGATTCCACCAATGGAATCTGCTGCTATAGGACTTAAAACGATCATCTCGCGAAATGTGGAACTGGGTCGGAAGGGCTTCCCCAGATCTTCCCTGATGCTCCATCTGCAACCTCAAACGTCCTGTCAGAAGAGTTGCGCCCTAAATCGTTGGATGATGCGCCCTGCAAGATTCCACCGTCGGAATCTAATGGAAACTGGCTCAATCTGAGCGCCCTGGCTGGATCTCAACTGGGTCGGAAGGAAACTGCGATCTGAGCTCGAACCTCGTGCAGCTCCACAAACCCTCAATTTGACTTGCGCCCTCACTGGTTGAGCTGCGCACTCTGCACTGGATACTCCTGAATAGCATGGTGAAATACCTGGATGGTATCTCCGATGGGCTAGGGTGTGTTTCTCAACACCCAAACCGATCAATGGTGGTGGTTTCCTCTAGAAATCCACAAAACAGTAAAGTCGACTCTCTTCCTCCTCTAGGAACTCTCAACATCAAATCATAACAATGCATAATGAATTAGGTTTCTTTACCCTTCTTTTATAGCTTCCCGAAACCCTAATTCATTGTTGACCTTTTCCCTCCAAGTGACTTTAACTTTATTTTATTATTCTTTGATGAAATCACTTAATTAATTAATTAATTAACCATTTTGCCTCTAAAAAGTGATTTATCCATCCTGATGGCTTCTCCGGCCACTGAAAGTCAGTTATCATCATCTTATCCTGTAATGTTCTTCCTCCCGATTCCGATGAGCTATTACACTAAGAGGTTTCTCCAAGTAATATGCCCATTATGACCTTCTTAGTGAATTTAATTAATATATGACCCATAATAACTCAAAATTACGGAAATTGTCGGAATGCAACAAAACCAAAGCCCAGTTGTGCGGAATGGATCCTGATGATGAACGATACAAGTTGGGCCCAAATAAACCCTTCAATATCTCCCGAACTCTCTGTCACCCCTATCTGGCTACTCGGGTAGGCATAACACTCTGAAATGTTGTAATGTTATAATGTCCCAAATGGGGACATTACATAGCAGCTAGTAGAGATTTGTATTGTTGTGATCGGGGTTTCCATTCATAATAAAAATGCCCATCTTGTCTCTTTTATTTCTTGTTTACTTGGAATACATACAATGTGTTTGACGAAAGTATTTTTTTGAGAATGAATGCAAACTATTTGTAAAAAATTGTCAACCATTTTAGAGCATAAAGAACACTTATTGCACAAAAGAACATAATATCCCAGCCTAGAATACTTGGGTATATTACAGTGGTATCAAAGTTGGAGATCTTGCCAATCTGAGGGGAAACAGTTGGTTAGTAGATCGATTTTGTTGTGGAGCTTGGTTTACTTGGAGGAATCATTTTTTCCTCTGTGGGCCAAGTTATTTGCAGTGTGGGCCATTTTCTTTGTGGGGGACGCGATCCTCCTATGGCTAGGCCATTTTCAGAGATAAGGAGGTCATAATTACCTTGGATCTAATCCTCCATGTGCTGGGACGAAATATCTTGGACTGGCAGCGCCGAATCTCACTTTTAGGACCGATTTATTGGTGTCGGGCGTATCTCCTAAGTTTGGGTCGAGTTTATTATTGCAGAGGTCGAGTTTATGGGGGATTGGAGGCCAAGTTTTCTCTTAGGGCCGATTTTCCTCCCTTGTTGGCCAAGCCTAATTGTAGAAGAGGTCAATTCGCTCATAGAGGTGCCTAGTTCATTGTTGGGGTCGTGATCTCTTGGATCTGGGCCGAGATCTATTGGAGTTGGCCGTGTATTCCTTGTGGAGGGTCAAGTTCTCAAGTTGGGCCTAATTTCTGTATAGTTGGGCCGTGTATGCCTTGTGGATGGTCGAGTTCCATTGCTAGGGCGTGTTCATATTGTGGCTGGGTTGTTCCATTGAGTGTAGAGGCTGAGTTGGGCAAGCAATCGATTTTCCTTTCGGTGACAGGTCGTGGAGATTGGAGGTCCAATTGAAGACAGCAGTTCAGCCCCATTCCTTTGTCTCTTCAACAGCAACTAATATCATCAGATACAAGTGTATTTCAAGAGCCAAATCTGTGGAGTCATTACTGTGTAATATTTCTGATTGAGTGATAATAAGAGGGGCAGTTTTGGGGTATGTCTAGTTGCTATTCTGACAATTTCTTTTGGCACTAGTTAATATATATTTCTTGTTGTTATAGTTGCATATTTCTATTGGCAATAAACCTTCATTATTACCTTGCAAAAATCACATAGAAACAAGTCAACAAACAGTAACATACAGCAGTCACATTAAGGAATCAACAGTGGTACCAAGGCAGGGTACCAACTGTTTGACAAAAGAATTAAACCAGAAATACACTTCAGGAGCTACAGCAGTGAGAAAGAGGGAGGTATTCAAGCTTGCTATCAAGTGTTTGACATGAGTCATAACCCAGGAATCATCCAATATCATAACAGTAGTGGAAAAGAAGTGATTATAGGGGATTTCGCTATGTTAGCTAACTGTTTGACGAAAGTCACCACCTGGAAACACACTTAAATTGCTACAACAGAAAGGAAATTTGGACAGCAGTAGGGGTAAGAAAAGATGAAGACAAAGAGGGAGCTCATGGCCAAAATTTTGAGGGAGCTAGCAGCAATTAAATACATGCCATACTACCACGAGTATCTAGCATTAGGTAAGGAGATTTGTGCAGTTATGTCCTTTCAAGGCTACTACACCATCAAGTATGGAAGCTGGCCCAAGGATTTGGACGAGGATTTCTTTAAAGGCACAGGGCAGAAATTGAAGAGAAATAAGCATGAAGGACAGGTTTAGGAGCATGCATCCAGCCATGTTGAGGATAAGTGCATAGAGGAAGACCAAACAACAGCCTATGATACACCATTAGAGCTAACCAATGAGGCCGATGACACTAGTGTGTTGGATCTATGATGAAGTTTTCAAATCAGCAAAAGATGAGGATGCAACACCTTGTCCTACTTGTGATGACTATGAGGAAATGTTCCAATCAGCCGATGTTGAGGATCCAACATCTTTCCCGGTGTATGATGCTTATGATGAGGGAGGTTCAAGCATGATAGCACCATATCCCATTTATGATGCCTATAATGACAAGAGCGTGACTGTACCTCGACATAATGATGAAATTGAATAAAAACCCTTGGCATTCCAAGATTTGGAGGACCGATTATTGGTAACAGAAGAGCAGATTGTACAAGTATTGACAAGGGCAGATGGCACTCATAGATTCATTGAAGATCTTATGTGGAAAACTAAGATGGAGGAGAGACAAAAAGGAGTTGCAAATGGAGTCACTAGTACTCAATTGCACATCATCAAAGAAGCATTGGAAATGATGAAATCAAATTACTTGCAGTTGTTCATGGATGGGGACCTTGCTCTCAAGTTCGTTGAAGACAAGGAAAGGGAGGTTGAGGAGCTTTGTTACCAGTTGAGTTTGACACGCTCTTCATCACTTGCAGTGAAGACTTCATCGTGTTTGGCAGATGTGACACATGAATGCGTGAGCAGCACTCATGTTTTGAGGGAGGAGACTCTTGTGACGATCTCTCACGAGGAGCAGTCATAGTTGCAGGTGCTTGAGGAGAGGTATGACACAGAGGGTTTTGACCATGCTCCTGTTTTACATTGGGGGGATAATGAGACATTTCTTTTGGAGAGCCCACTAAAGGCTCAAAGCTTAGCAACGGAGAAGATAGTTGAGCACATTCCTTGCGAACCAGCCCGCAAGGAAATGTATGTATCCATGGATTGGGTGGACAGGCATATAACAGACATGAGCATGCTCTGGGACACAGGTTCAGGCGACATCAGTAGACTGATGGATACAATAGCCCATACAGGATACAAGATAGTACTGAACGATTTAGTGATAGTCAACAGTATGCAAGGATATCCATTGGCACGAGGTAGTGTACAGTGGAGTTGTAGGGTGTTTCCGCCAGGGAGACCTCCCAACAAAGTCCTCGAGCATACCATTGAGTTGAGGTTTCCTAGGATCAGTGAGTGGAAGGGTGAGCCTCAAGGAGTAGCATATCCCTCAAGGATCGATCTTCATCTGGGATATCATCAGATGAGGGCCAAGGAACATGATACTCACAGGTTTGCTTCCACACTTCATTATGATTTCTTGGTCATGCCCTTGGGGTTGACCAACACACTAGTCACTTTCCAGTCTTGTAGACAGTGGCAGGGGCATCTATTGTTGTCATTTGATGTCCTCGTTATATACAACAAGACATGGGAGGTTCACCGGAGCCAGTTGGGTGAGACAGGTGAGATTATGGCCATGACAAAGTTCTTTCATTTGGATTGGGTGATCAATGCACAGGATGCACAGGAGGAGATCCAGACTCTGTTGGATCAGTTCATAGAGATTTCAGCAGGCATTGGGAGTGGTGGACTTCCAACTTGGTGATGAGATATCGACATTCAATGGAGTGACAGACTGCTTTAGATGATGAGGATGATCGACAACGTCGTGTCAGTGATTGGTCTTCATCATTGTGGGGATGTTGTGAGAGGGGTTGTTGAGATTTGTTCTATACGGCGAGGTAGATTCTCCCTCATGATACCCAAGATCGATTCTATCCGCGGGTTGGCAAACTTTGACTTCACTGAGATGCATGAGCGAGACATGATCCAGGATAGTGAGTTTAGTCCTTTCAGGGATCTCAACTTGGGGATCCAGGAGAGCAGAGCATAGCCTAAGCATCGTGATCAAACGGTTATGACCAAAGGGGTGCAGCATCAGCATGATGGTTCCTCGCGAAGATTAGCTTAGGACCCTGGGACTTCAGTGTTTGACAACTCGACAATTGATAAAGATGAGATGGCCAGTTCTCACTTTCCGGAGTTTACGCTTGAGATGCTTAGGATTGGATGCTTGGAGCAGGGGTCTTCTGAGGAGTTGACCGAGTTTGTGCGGCTTATGATTGCCTTGCTTATCAGAGGCAGTCAGATGGATTCTTGTGTTACCACCTTGCAGATCAGTGCTATGAGGGGATGTTGTGAGAGGGGTTGTTGAGATTTGTTCTATATGGCGAGGTAGATTCTCCCCCATGATACCCAAGATCGAGTCTATCCGCGGGTTGGCAAACTTTGACTTCACTGAGATGTATGGGTGAGACATGATCCAGGATAGTGAGTTCAGTACTTTCAGGGATCTCAACTTGGGGGTCCAGGAGAGCAGAGCATAGCCTAAGCATCATGATCAAATGGTTATGACCAAAGGGGTGCAGCATCAGCATGATGGTTCCTCGCGGAGATTAGCTTAGGACCTTGGGACTTCAGTGTTTGACAGCTCGACAACTGATAAAGATGAGATGGCCAGTTCTCACTTTCCATAGTTTACACTTGAGATGCTTAGAATTGGATGCTTGGAGAAGTGGTCTTCTRAGGAGTTGACCGAATTTGTGCGGCTTATGATTGCCTTGCTTATCAGAGCCAGTCGGATGGATTCTTGTGTTACCACCTTGCAGATCAGTGCTATGAGCAGAGAGTGTTTCACATCATCCAGGCAAGCCCGAGAGAGGTTCGCATGGAGGGGTTTCGCAGACGATGTAGGGGGAGATATGGGGGAGTGTACGACTTGTCATCAAAGCAAGTCGGGACACACTCATCCCACAAGATTGATGTAGTCTTGGGCCATTTTTGGGTGAGAGTGGGAAAGCATGTTGATAGATTGCATCACAGGTTTACCAAGGGTACAGTGGACAAATAGTATGTATGTAGTGATTGACCAGTTCATGCACTTTTCGGTGATTTCTTCAGAGTATGGGCAGCATAGGCGACAAAGCTATCTAGTGGAGAGATGTTTAGAGTCATTGCTAGTGATCAAAATGTTAAATTATGAGCTTGATTTCTTATGCAGATTATTTCTTTAAATTCTTCAACACTTTGAATCCTACTTAATACATTTCAACAATATAGAATCATAATTGAATAGCAATAACCATGTAGATACATAAGCATGCACATCAACAACACAGATACCCCGGGGAAACCCTGTACAGGGAGAAAAACCCCAGCAAACGATCTTCCTTTATTGCATTAAAAATGTATGATCACTTACAAATATCCACCATGAAAAATCTGCTCTTAAATGAGCTTGCCAAGACGACTTGGACCAAACTGTAAGACCTTGTAGAAGTAGAGAGACTCGGCTAATATAATCTCTTGATTGTTGACCAGCACTATGGAAGATACCATGCACTGCCTGGGTGTTGCTTCATTGTCCTTTACAGGACTGATATACAGCCTCACCTAACAGGGATATACACAGCCTTTCTTGACTGATATGTTGCCCTTTTTCTGGACTGATATGTTGCCCTTTTTATTTGACTGATATGTTGCCTTTATTTGACTGTTATGTTGTCCTTTCCTTGACTATTATGATGTCCTTTCTTAACAGGAATATACGCTTCCTTTCTATGACTGTTATGATGCCTCACTTAACAGCAATACTCTGCATAAAAGGACTTGTTGCTCACCCACACACTCCAAAACCTTGTATCTAGAATGAGGGTCGACCTCTTCATATAAAGGCATGGAGAGGTGAAGGAGGAAGGCTCGAATTAGGAGCTTGAATGCAGGCTTTCCTAACTCGACTTTACACTTCATAAAATAGACCTTGGACATGAGTTCCAAAATAGAACTTGACATGAGACTTTAGTTACAACTCGCCCTTGACTTGACAATGCATGCGAACTAACTCAGCATCCACATGTCATGCATGCATGCTGTGTATGCCATGCATACAACATGCAACTAGACATACATGCAATGCATGTCATGCATGTAAAATGCAACATGCAACATGCGACATGCGACAAACTTGACAACTTTGACTTTGACTTAGACATGCAACTTTGACTTTTTACAACTTGGCTATTTACAACATGAGTTTAACAACTCATTCAAATCGACTCTTATCATGGCAATTCAAATTTCTCTTCATAGTGGATAATGTTACACGTGCCAACGCACTAGATTAATACATTTACATCATTTCTATATCTGGAAGATTGTTTGTTTCTAGCTCATAGGAAT
>SNQJ01S0019330.1:202249-234880 GCA_010110895.2 Picea sitchensis | reverse complement strand
TTTCTCCATATGAAGTCCAATTAGGTCGGAACCACTCTCAAACATCCTGAAACAATTAATGGTAATGTTAAAAATTTAAGTAAAATGATGAAAATGAAAGATAAAGGAGAATGTCACTTTTACTTAATTACCATTAATTACTATGGTGGGTGGAATTGAGGGGGGAAATATCTTTTATTCCCTCCTCACTTTCCCCTAACCCATCCCTAACCACACTCCACACTCTAACTCAACTCAAAAAAACAAAAAAAATGAGTCTTTGGGTAGGAAGCGCATTTTTCAACCCGGAAGCGAGCTTCCTACCCAGCTTCCTGAGCGAACTCGCTCAGAGCGAGCTTCTGAGGCCGGAGCGGGGGGGGCACTTCCGATAACACTGTCCATGCGTTTGTGAGAGAGAGATGTATACATGTGTTGCTATTTTTTAGGAGGCACGGTTTGAGTGGGTCTCTTGACAGTTTGGGGCAGTTCAGAGCATACAGTATGAGTCCTTGCAGGATTCTAGGCCCGATGACAATTTTTCAGGCGACATGCAGGAACTTGCTATTTTTGCCAGGTTGTGATTCAGGCCCCAGGTTCAGATTCTGAGAGCACAGTATTGATCCTTGAGGCCTCTAGAGGCCTTTGGACCTTTTCCAGATGATGTCACCCAGATTGTTATTTTTAGCAGGTCGAGCACCAGGGCTCGCATGTCGGGTCTGACTGCATATTCGAATCCCTTACATGTAGACGAGATCAATGAGTATAAAGTCAAGGGCATTTGGGCAACTTTCTATTTTTAGCAATGTCTATTCTTAGCAGTAGACAAATGATGGTGCTCGTCGAGTCATACCGAGCATTTGTGGAAAGTTTGGGTCAATTTCGACAATTTTCATAATTTTGGGGTCAAATGGATATTTTTAGCAGCTCCTATATTTAGCAAGTCCAGTCATCTCTAGCAGTACCAAGTGGCGAGATCAGAGTCCGACAGGTGACCGAGTTTTAGTGAGATGTGGCATCTACGTGGCATTATTTGACCGAGGGCGCATGGGGTAGAACTTCCATGGAGAAAGTTTAGCCAATTGGGCTAACTTTTTTCGCTAAAACCTCTGCACCCGCCATAAAACCACTTTCCGTACATTGTCCCTAAAACCCATTCCCCTTTAATTCTATCCTAATCCTAAACCCATTTCCACTTTCCACTCTACCCTCACTGACCCTTATCCTAACCTATTCATCTAACCCCTTTAATTAATTAATTAATTAATTACCCTTTTTTTTTCCTAACTCCCTCCTCTCATACATACCACACATTTTTTCTAACTCATACACACTTTCTAGACCCACCCACTTTCCCACCTTTATTAAATGATTTAATTAAAGGTTCACTTTAATTAATTATTAAAATAAAAGGATACTTTATCTTTTGTCCCCCATTTAGATTAGTTAATTCATTTAGTTGTATCACATGTTCCCCATGCTCATACGTACTACCCCCTTTCCTTATCCTCCCATGTGCTTTTAAATAACCTAGGTCCCCCTTTAATAAAGTTTCTCTTTCATTAATTAATTTATTAATTAATGTTTTCTTCAATTTGTATCCTATTTTTTAACCTCCTTATTAAACATGCATATCCTCCCTTTTTATATGACCACATGATTTCCTCATTTAATTAAAAGTGCATGCATGCTTAATATATCATATTCCACCTCACCATCCCATACTCCACACATGCATGCCTATGCTATTTCCACTCAACTCCATGCATCCATTCCCTTCTCGTCCTCCACGAATGCTAACTCCTCACATGCACTCCCTTACTCCAATACTCTTGCGTTCCCTCAAGTCACCATCTCTTCCTCCCACGCATGCACTCATCCATTCATGCACCAAACCTCACTTTCTCGTCTCACGTCATGCTCTTACCCTCTCCATTCGCCGTCCCACTCATAGTCTCCTATCTATCCATGTGCATTGACTATTCTAATGTGCCAGTCATGTATGCATGGGAGGTCAACTACTACTCCACTCACTTTGCATTCTCCCTCGTGCGCTTATACCTTCCTTGTTTGACCTCTCATGCACCCTCATATTTTTGGCAGTAGAGATGTGCCCTCATAGCTATATATTGGATGGATTTTATGGTTTATTGGTCGGTTTCTTGCAGTGGCAGCATAGTGTCTCTCTCATTCTCTTCTCTCTTTCTCTAGTCTAGTGGCTCCTCTTTGAACAAAGTAGTCATTGTATCGGTTGTAGGCTTGTCAAGTGTGGTGCAACCAGCTATCTTGGAAGCTTTATCAATAAAGAAGTGTGTGTTTTTCATTCAAACCTCTTTTCTTGGCGATATTATGGTAAATTTGTAATCTGATATGTCATTTTCTGAACTGTTTATCATGGTTGATTTCGATCATTTTGAATAGTTTTCATCTTCTTTCCAGTCTATCTTCATTGTGCTAACCCTGTAGGTTCCCTCCAAGCATATAAGATCAATTTTCTCACTGCTTTGGACCGCTTTCACACGCTGTCCAAGACAAAACAGCTCGCTGATTTTTAGTTTTAACGCAGAAAATCAGACCTTAAAACAGCCAGCAAGGCGCTTTATTGTGCCTAGGGACTCCCCCAGAGGCTAGCAAGCACTAGCCCAAATGGAGAGGAGTTTAGCCCGTGTCATTTGGGGCTATTTCTCCTATAATTAGCCAAGTTTTTACCGCTGTCATAACAGGCTTATCAGCTCAGATTGGAGGGTAGAAATTTGTGCTAACAAGGTGTAAGCCCTTTTTACTCCCCAAGGCAAATTTCTCTAAGCTAGGGTTTAAGCTAAGAGGGTGTATGCCCTTATACTTCTCTTAGAAAACCCTTAATCAATGAGATGAAGCAATAAAATGGTGAAGACTATGGTGGGGGTGTATGCCCCTATACTTCCCACCTAGCTCCTAGCATAAACAATACTTGACTTGAATAAAATGATAGCAAGAGAGTAAAAACCATACCAAGATCAAAAGAGATGCTACGACAATCCACCACAAGAGCTAGAAAATAACCTTCCAAGGCTAGCGCATCACTTCTTCCATTAACCATTCACAACCATAGCAATACACAAGTGCACAAGAGCTAAAAGAGCTAAGGAGGCCGAAAATTTCAGACCAAGGCCTCTTACAAGAGGAGAGTTATGATTAAAAATGAGATCTTATGATCTCTATTTATACAAAAATTAGCCAACATGGCTTGTCCACAAAATAAGGAGTAAAACACAAGATTAGGGGTCAACAACCCTAATCTTGCCCCCTTAACACAATAATATTAAACAATTCACTTAAAATTTCATCTTTTGCACARATTAAACCCTAATCTAGGATGACGTCACCCCTTTAGGGGATGTTTTGCCACTTTGAGGAKGTCGTTGGTGTTGGAGAAGCATGGAAGGGCCTCCCAAGGCCATGTGTCAAGCATCTAAGTGATCTCATCATGGTGAAGACCCTCTTCTGCTCAAAACGTCCAAATGCAAATGAGTGGCACCTCATCACCAAGCCATAGCCCCCATACTCATGACATCATGCTCAAACATGGGACCTTTTTCCCCTCCTGGGAAAATCATTTGGCAAGCAATGGGTGGGCTAGGTCTTCCAAGTCATCATCAAGGCCATCCAAGTTATCTTTCTCTCATCTGGCATGCGGGCCCCTGGCATCCAACCTGTGGGCTTGTAGCCCCATGGAAGCCCAAGCTAGGCTTGTTCTCCCAGAACTATCCACCAGCTAGGTCCTGCAAAGACAAATGAACACGCCCTCCAAGGATCTCAAATCATAACATCATGATAAGTGGATCCAATCAATAAATAAGCCATCTAAGCATGTGCATCAAAGATTACTATATCAAACAATTAACAACTCAAAGACACTATGCGACTTGTCAAGCTTAAGTATGGGAGGGTTGACGAGGTGTCATATTGGGTAGATCTTGCACTAGGTCAAGGAGAGCCTCCAAGAGGTCCCTCTCTAAGCCATGTAAGGTGTATGAGGTGGATGGGGTCAAGACTCAATAGACATAGGCCTCATGACATACTAGGGGTCGTAGTGTCTCATTCGTGGGTGTCTTTGTGGAGGGTGTGCGGTACCTTCGTCCGCAATGCATTTTTCCAAGCCCATCATTTTCCTTTTATCTTTCTTTCTTTATATTTTCTTTAGCACAAGGAGAGGTTGAAGGTCACTACCCTGGCGTGGTGACCAGATGGTAAAATGTCACCCACAAATGCCTAATGGAAATGAGAAGGTTGGCTCGTGATGAGACCCCCTTTTGCTTAGCCATGCAACTGAGAATCATTGCCCTGGTTTGGTGACCAGATAATGACACTGTCATATCACTAGATATCCATGGACGTCAACTCATGATGAGACCTCCTATCCTTCAAACTACCTTTTAGGCATTTCTTTATTATATCATGGGTTCCCTTTTATTCAAAGATAAGCATTTTATTGCTTTCTTGGGTGATCCCTGGGCGAAGCATCTAGAAGGTTCATATATGGTTGTTATCTTTTACCCAACACCAACCCTCTGGGCCTTTAGCCCCTTCTTCCCATAGAATGAGGGACAACCCCTTCTTGGGTCAATACACCCTAAAATCCCAAGAGATAAGGAAATGGAGAAGAATAATGATGGAAAATGGTAAGTATGGTCGGGAATGGTACGATGGCTCATTAAGGGATTTCCCAGTAGCAAACCCATTCCCAAAGAAAACCACTTACTAAGGCACAATGTCAACTGCCAGGGTAAAGCAAGGAAAAAGGCATAATGTCCAAGCAAATATCATGAAATCTAGAGCAAATCCAAGATACAACATAATCCAATGGCTTAGTTATTGAAATGATGCTCACCATAATATTGACTTGTACCTCATCGAGCAAGGCCCACTTCCCTTCGGAAGCCAACTAGTGTGGTGGATGTCATCTGTAAACATGTGGCCATCTGTGGTGGTGAGTGGGTTTTCCATCTGTGCAAAGGGTATTGCTAGTCATGTAGTTTCTCGACACTCCATATCTGCAACCTGAGGGCCTCGAGACATCATCTCCTCAGTTATCCACAAAATGGGGATAACATGCCCAACAAATTAAGCATGACACTTTGCATAAAAGGATTAACATACCTTATGGTGACTACGGCTTACCATCTCCCATACTATGGGTTTCTTGAATGTGATGGGCTTTGGTTGACCTGCAGTTGTAAGGGTGAATGAGTGGGGTTGTTGGGCTGCCATCTGTGGACATGTTGATCATCATCATGGTCGGGATCATGTTCTCCATTGCAGGCCACGAGATATGATCTCCTCTAGTTACCCCTAGGCATGGGGGGCAACATGACCTAAAACAAAAGCTTCCACCTTTTATCTATGTTTGTACTATGTATGGAGTTAGACAACAAAAGGTTCTGTATCTTAATTTTATGAATGCTTGCTTTGCTTCTCAAGCTCAAGATCACTTGATCAAAGACTGCCATTTCTGTAAGCCCAAGCCAAGCAAGACCAAGGGCGAGGTTCATGTTGTTTCCCCTTCTTCTTGACAAGTAGGAGGGCTTGGAGGTACTTTTGTGGCCTCAAGTCATGGGGGTTGGGGGTGGTGACCCTTCGATTGTTGTTGGTTGAAATGTCAAGGGGTCTATCGTTCGTGGAAAAAAAGTGTGGGGGCCTACATCTATTGGTTTAGTTTCAGGTTTGGCAAAGGTCCTTGGCTTAGGTGTAGGGGGGGCCTTAAATGGTGGTGTAAGAGTGAGAGGGTCTACTTCAAATGGTTTGGGAGTGGGTTCAACGAACACCCTTAATTTCCCAGGGAAGCATCCCCAGATCAATAATTCTTCCATGGTGATGGGGTAGCCTCATGTGCCTCAGAACTTCAATCTTGTGCCTGAGGGTGGTTCTCAAGTCGTCCCAGACCTAGCAATTGGAGATTAAGCCAAGTTGGCGGGTCAAGACTAACAAGCAGAAAGAGGAGTCTTTTCCCACTCATGGAGACCAGTCAATGGGGGATGTGAGCCCTAAGCTACAGGTGAATTCCTACAAGAACATGATGGTTCACTCGCCTAATCGCCATACTCCAGCATTGGAGGGGTTTAAGATGAATAACAAGTACAATAGTTTAGGACTTCATTTACCAATGGAATGAAGCTCTCTCTACTGTCATGGAAAATTTGCACGATGATGGTTCCCAATTGAAAACCGATAGCCTATAGTGTTTTGCAACGCTTTTATCCGAATGTGATTCTCCTTTACGACGTCAAATTGGCTAGATTTGAGCTTTGACACCATAGGAATTTTTTTGGAATGGTCCTTTTTGGGCATTCAAGCACTGTCAAGTGAGTGGCCCTTTCTGCGTATTTGCATAATTTTATAGTTGATCATGGTTCAAATCCTAAGGACCAATGTGTGTGGATCACATTGTCAATGGAAGACCGTCTGGATTTTATGCAGTTTATGCTCCTAACCTCAGTTCAAAGCAAAGGAGATTTTGGAATTGGATGGCTTCATCTCTCCAAGCTCAATAGTGGATTGTTGGGGAAGAATTTCAACATGGTGGAGTGGGAGGGTGATTGTTGTGGCAGTACAAGTTCTATGGTCAGCGACTATGAGAAGCAAGCTTGGTCCTGTTGCAAGGTAGCACTGCAGATATTTTGTTGAAATAATGTAACTGCGAAGAGCATTCTTATTATTTTGTTATTGGATTAAATCCCCATTGTGGATTAATCTTGTCATTATTATTATTTTTATTATTAGATTAATCCCCATTGAGGATTAATCAAGTCGATAATTGTATATTGCTAGATTAACCCCATCGAGATTGACCAAGTCAATACTGTATAAGGACCAAACTCCTCAAGCATTGTCATCTGGACAATTATAATGTAAAGAATAAGAAGCCTACTCCCAACAGCTATAAATGAAAGGGGCTGATTTAATTAAAGGTGGACTACCCACCCAAGCAGGAGGTTTCCAGCCCTGGCCATGGTGGACTCTTCAAGACCGCGGGCCGACAGGAATACAGGCTAGCCACTCTTAATTGACACACTTCACTTGCTCAAGGGATCCACAGGCAAGTTGACATTCTGGTTACAGGAGAAGAAGGTGCATGCATTCCTTGAGGAGATTTCTGTGATTGCTGAGTTATCCTTGAACATTTGATAGGTTATTTATGATAAGGAAGTTTTGTCAATTTCTCTAGAGGGTTCTTCAGATAAATGTTGTGGGTTCATTGTGGATGTGTATTTCTCAAGATCTCTGCTCTTATTATGCTCTTATCTCTTATGGAAATACAAAAGAACTATAATAATTTGCATAAAACATTAACATGGAATCGAAGCCAACCTGAAAAGAGCAATACAATCTACAGAGGAAAACGTGTCATCATAATTTGTGAGTCTAAAATTAAATTTTTGAAAAGTGAGTTTTCAGCCCCTATCACCCCTAGAAAGTTGCTACTCCCATGACTACTGCACCTAGAGTTAATCTTTCTTTCAAGGCATAGATTCCTAAAGTGAACCTGCTCGCGCAATTTAAAACCAGAAAATTCTAAGTACCTTTGAAAACCGTGGCACCACCATGTAAAATCCGAAAGCGATTTTTGAAGGGTAAATTTTGATCTTTCGAGACTGAAGTACACCAGATAGGCTCGCTTCAGCCTCAACAAGAGATCTATCCCCTCCATCAGATTTTCAAAATTTGAAGTTTGAAAAATTAGGGTTTTCATAGAACCCTAAGTTGCAGTATCAGTTGTAGTATCAATTGCATTTGTAGTATTAGTTGAAGTATCAATTGTTGTACCATTTGTAGTCACCCTTGAATTTTTTTAAGATTTGGTAATTATTATTGTTTCTACCATATGGTGCCACTACTTGAAAATGCTATCTGAGGTATGTACCAACATATGGTTAATGGTTAAAACCCTAAAGAGTATTTGTAGGAGAAGGGGATTCGCCATAGATCCGTAAGGATCTCAAGATCCAACATTATTCAGAGGGAATGATGCAACCCAAGTGTGATATTCATTCTCTAATACGTATCTATTTGTTATGAAATTATCTTGATCAAGTGCTGTAAATTTTTTCCAGGATCGTAAAACTATTGTATGGATTGAAAGTTGATCATAAAGCTTATCTTCTAACCTAACCTTTGTCAAGTTGGGCATGTTCCTAGTAGATAAGATAGTTTGAAGAAATCACTCGTCACTTGATTGAAGGAAACTTGGAAGAAAAGTAAGCACTCATTCCCGAAGACAAAGCTCCAGGTTTGATTAATCAAGATCTAAAGGCGGCCAATACGACAAGATGATGAATTTATTTGAGATAGCAATCATCATAAATTATTATACTGATAACATGTGAGAATACTTTTGTTTGATATGACTAACACCTCTAGGAAAAACCTCGTGTGTTAATTTCAGACGGTTATTGAAGAATGTTTGGTCACAACACTATGAGTTGTTGACCTCTTACTTCTATCGTATTCTACCTTTGAATCTTGCTAAATTATAAGTAATAACTCTAAAAGAGCTACTATGATGATTATCCGTTCGTATATTGCTCTTTATATCATTTCTCAAGAAGCGATATTATTCTCGCTTTGGTTGTTTTGTTGACCTTGCTCCGTGTCACATGAGGAAGCTATAGCCAAGGTTGCAGGAGGTAACATGCTAAAGGAGAGATCAATAAATGAAGCAATCATCGGTGAAAAGTTGAAGAAGGTGGGTCACCTACGACCCATGCTATTGAAGAATCCATGCGAACTCTAAGAGATTAACTCACATCAACTACAAGGCACTACTACATATGCAAAGTTGTCGTACAAGGTTTACCAGAAATGAAAGGTGATTATGAAGGCATATGCTGGCTGGATGCTAAGGGAAGTTAACATCACGAACCCTAAGCTCAAGAGGGACAACAAGGCGTATAGAAATCCTGTGAACCTCATTCATCTGCATGTATTTCAGTCTAATGCCATCATCCTCCATTAATGGGTATGTATACTATGACCTCGATATATTTGAAGTAATCAAGACTAAAGGAATTCTAAGCCTTGATAGAGAATCTTCCAAAAGAAAGATTAAGATACCGAAGTCGATAATGGAGGAGAATATACCCTAAGAATTGAATATTCAAGAAGATACACCGGGTGATCCCCAACAAAACGTAGCCGAACTAAGAACGTAAACCATATTGAAGATGTGAAGATCAAGATCTTCCTATGTGCTTATATGGCAACATATACCGCTTTATGCTGGTAATAGACTATCCCATGTTAATATTACCTGTTCAAGACCCTTAAGAAATGTTCACCGGAAGAAGCAAGAGGTGCTTTCATCTCAAAAATATTTATCGGCCCGGTTTGTTCATATACCGAAGAGAAAAGGAACAAATTGGAGCCCTCCGAAAAGAAGGCGTTGAATATTTGTGGGATAATTTTCAAGGAGGTAATCCAAGGCCTCGTAATTCATATATACCCGGTCACCGCCAATTGAAACTGCCAGGACGTGGATATTTGATGAAGAAGCTGGACTTAAGAAATTGAGAAGATGCCAAATTGAAGAGGTATGAAGAGGAGCCCGTAATCCTGTGGACGACACAATCCGTGAGAGAAGCTCCTAGAGTTGCAGAAACAATGAGGGAAGTCATAACTTCACCTAATGAGGAAATTATAGAAGACCACGATATAGTAGAAATTAAAGAACCTCCCCAAATGAACTTCTCCCACAAAAGAAAGCCTGCCTGGGCAAGAGCTTATTCAAGATGGAGAGAAGTATGAGGTTCCGTATGAACCACGACGTGATAATTCGCCATTCTCCAATTACCCGGCTTTGATGTGCAATCTTCGATGAAGGAACCTACATGTTTTGAAGAGGCCATTCAAAGAAGGAATGGGAAGATGCCAGCACAGAGGAATACCAATCCAATGAAGAACGGCTAAGGGAAATAGTTCCCCTGCATCAAAGAATAAAGATGGGCATCCTACGATGGCTTCAAACAAAACATGCTACCGGGATGGAAGCGCATTGAGAAATATAAAGCAAGATTTGTCGCTATGGTTTTTCCTAGAAGGAAGGCATTGACTATGAAGAGACATTCGGGCTTCCCCGGCCGTGACATTACTCTCGACGAACCATGACCGCCCGATGAAATGGGTTGCAACTTCGATAGATCGCGGAGAAGACAGCCTTTCCCGAATGGTATTATCGAAGTGTATATAAAGCAACCCCAAGGATTTGAGGTTGAATATCGAAGTTCCGTTCCGCCGATTGAAGAAAGCCCATACGGATTGAAGCAAGCTCCCGAGTTTGGTATGGTCAGATAGATACCGACGAGTCATTTTTGCATCAAGAGTAAAGCTTTTATCCAAAAACTTCACTTCAAGATCATGGATAATGAACCGTTAATGCCACCGTGATGTGGATGATGACTTCAACGAATCGGAGAAGAAAAGCTCATCACCGAATGTAAACAGACTCTTCCGCTAATTTGAAATGAAAGACCTTTGGCCTAATGCATTATTTCATAAGTCTTGAGGTATGGAAGAGTCAAGAAAGAATCTTCCTTAACAAAAGGAACTACACGGACGAAATCCCTCAAGAGATCTCGACATGCTCTAACGTAAACTACGAATACACCCATGGAAGCTGTGTCGGTTATTGGTCGCATACGCCGATTTGATAGATGCCACCCTCGCATGGCCGATTATTGATCACATGTAAATCACCTAACACCGTGACTGCATATTTTGTTTCGCAAAGAACACCTTGAGCCGCGGTTTTGACGGTTCATTTAGTGGTCAGAAAACATGTGATGAGGTACCTTATGGGTACATTGGATTATGGTCTCACCTATGATGGAGATCAACACTTTACTCGATTGATATAACCGATGCGATTGGGTAGAAGCGCTGTCAGATGTAGTGCTAACTTCCTACGTCAAGCTTCGCGATGGGATCATGATCCGTGGCGTAGGCAGGAAACAATCCAAGATTGCTCTGCCACGCAAGCAGTAGTAATATCGCTAAGCCGTTCTCATACGCTAAGCTATATGGCTTCGGTGTCGCTATCGGTGCCTATTTGATTTGGAGATGAGAGCAACCGCTGATTCTATGTGATAATCAGTTGTATTAAAATGACGAGAATCCTCGCGGTTCCACTACGTCGGGTTAACATAGTGATCCGTTATCATTTCATCCGCCACATGGTACAAAGAGGATCCCTAAAGCTCCAATACATTAGCAACCTGGATGAACAAAGTTGTCAAGTGATATCAAGCTTATCTCGTGTAAAGTTTAGACACTTTCGAGATAAGCTTGGTATTGTCCGAAAGACCTTCCCTGAAAGGGGAGTAGATGCGGGATTCCTGCTTCCGACCAGCCGCTAGACGAAAAGGAAGATGAGTCATGCTTCACTCCGCTATTGTGATCGTAGCATGACGCCGCGGATGATCCTTTGCTTCCACCTCACGTTAGGATCGAAGCAAGATGAGTCATACCGACCTCGCTGTTAGACGTAGCATGACGTTGTGATGATCCCTTTACCGACCTCGCTTTTAGATGTAAAGCAAGATGAGTTACGCTTCCGACCTGGGCTTATAGACGTAGCATAACAACCGCTATTCCTTGTTTCCTCACCTACCGTTAGACGTAAAGCAAGATGAGCCATGCTTCCCATCTAGTTGTTAGACGTAAAGCATAACGCCGTTGGTTCCCTGCTTCTCAATCTAGCTCGCGATCGTAGCAAGATGAGCTCGCGTTTCGACGAAGTTGTTAGACGAAGCATGACGCCGCGGTGTTCCTTTTGGTTTTTCCGAATTTGTTGACGTGAAAGCAAGATGAGTTATGCTTCACCTAGTTGTTAGACGAAGCATAACGCCGGAGCATTCCTCGCCTTCACCTTTGGTTAGACGAAGCGAGATGTTGATGTTCCTTGCTTCACTCCAGTTGTTAATTAAAGCAAGATGAGTCATGCTTCCGACCTAGTTGTTAGATCTAAAGCATGACGCCGCGGGATCCCCGCTCAATCTAGTTTGCTAGGACGTGAAGCAAGATGTGGACTGACCGAAGCTACCACTTTAACCGGGCCAGGACATTGAGCTAGTGTGAAATCGATGTGATGACCGATTAGACCGAAGCAGCTAACCGCTATGACATTGAGCTAGTGCAATATTGTGATGTGATGCAAAATTTTGTGTCAGGTGATGAGGTATCATTTCATCGATACATATTTGATGCGTATGATGATAGCATTCTTTTGAGAATGATGATGCCGCTGATGAAGAAAACTCCATGACTTGTAAATGTGTTAGACAATTGTTCAATATGATATTGACGATACTATCCCCGAGATGCCACCGATGATGCACTCCTCTCACCTGATGTCGATGAAGACTGATGAAGAATACCCTTCCTTGTTAAGGGGAGTGTTGGAAATAATGTAATCAGCGAAGAGCATTCTTATCATTTTAGCATTGGATTAAATCCCCATCAGGATTGCAATCTTGTCATTATTATTATTTTATTATTAGATTAATTCCCCATCAGGACCACCCAAGTCGATAATTGTAGGCACCAAATCCCCTTTAAGTAGATCGGGTCATCTGGACAATTATAATGTAAAGAATAAGAAGCCGACCAGCTTGTAAATGAAAGGGCTGATTAATTAAAGGTGGATTTTACCCACCCGGTGAGGTCTACCGCCGATGGTGACTACACATGCCATTAGTATAATTATGAGGCCGGGCCAATTCTAACACACACTTCACTTGCTCATGATCTTAAGAGGCAAGTTGATACTAAGCCAGGAGAGGAGAAGAAGGGTGGCGACTTTGGAGGATTTTCCAGATTGTTTGAGTTATGTCTTGAACATTTGATAAGCCATTTATGATAAGGAAGTTTTGGTTTGGGTTTTCTTCCCCTAGAGGGTTTCCCAGGATAAATGTTGTGTCTATTGTGGATGTGTATTTCTCAGTGATCTTGTTCTTATTATGCTCTTATCTTTATGAAATGCAAAGAACTATAATAATGGCATAAACATTAACATATTTGACCCCAATTGGAAGCAGCAAGGACTAGATTATCTGGGGGTTGGTTTAGTTGGATTAACTACAGGAGGGGTCACGACGAGGTTTAGGCTTAGTTGGATGGGGTTTATGGCCAGTGGATCTGTGGGATGACATGTCCTTCTTAAGCAAGCTTTGTTTAGTCAATGTATTGATGGATGTCACTGGTTTCAACCACTTTCTTGTCCAGACTTTGATCATCATCAGCCACACAGTGGATTCACCTCCATCAACTTTGTTTAATTTGAATGTGTCACATTTGGAGTCAGTGGATTTTTGTGCTTTAGTTCAGAGAGTCTAAAATCTTTCTCCTTGACTATGGGAGCTCAAGGTTGGATTCTTTGGTGGGAGATTGCAATTTGTCGTACTGTTAAGTTTATGCGAGGTTAAGGTCAAATGATGGTTCACAAGTGGAGGAAGCACTTCCAAGAGGCACGAGGTCGACTTGAGGAGGTTCACATCTTTCTTGAAGAGGATATTCATAATGTGACTCTTCAAGAGAAGGCTATGAAGGTAGAGATGGATGTTTGTCGAGGAGAGGACTATATTGTTCGAGGTGCTCAAGTTTGTTCCTGCTTATCGTGGATTCAAGATGGGGATGAAGGCTCCAAATTCTTCTTCTACTTTTTGAAGAGGAAAGTGGTTGCAGACAAAGTGCTTGGTTGTCACAAGGATGATGAGTCTTTCACAGAAGACCCTTCTAAGGTTTGAGGTATGTTTGGGCATCATTTTCAAAGTATGTTTTCTCCCTGTTCTCTGACAAATAATGTGTTGGCTGCTAGAGAGGCCTGTTGTAGGGTTGTTCCTCACAAGGTAACTACTTCGGACTACGACAGTTTGGACAGAAACTTCTCTAAGGAGGAATTATTTGTCGCTCTTTCCCTCATGCAAAATGGAAACTCTTTAGGTATGGATGGCTCCCGTGTGAGTTTTACAAGGCCATGTGGGATGTCATTAGGGATGAATTTTGTTGTTTGGCTTCTGAGGTGTTCTTCGAGACAACCTTCAAAATTTCTCAATCAAGGTCTAATTAAGCTTATTTCCAAGAATGCAACACTAGACACCATTGGGAGATAAAAACCCATCACTTTGCTTAGTGTTGCATACAAAATTTTGTCCAAGGATTTAGTATTGAGGATCCCTTCAATAGCACATCAAGTGGTTAAATTGGAGCAAGCAAGTTTTGTGCAAGGGAAATTCATCCTTGACACTGTGATTTTACCTTGGGAAGCTTTGGAGTTGGCCCAAAAAACAGGCTAATAGCCCCTCTTTTTCAAAATCGACTTTGACAAAAGCTTATGATCGAGTTGATTGGTCCTGCATTACAAAGATGCTCACATGTTTGGGTTTTGGGTCGAGATATGTTACCATTGTGAACACCCATTTTTACAAATGCATTAGCTTTTGTGTCAATAAACAACTCCTTATCTCCACAAATTCATGTTGCATTGATCCATTTACTAGGGATGCCCTTTGGCCCCATACTACATCCAGAGTTGAACCCGAAGAACCACAAGGAGGATGCAAGGAAGAAGAATCTTCTAGCCACGGATTCAAGCAATCAGGTTGAAAGAGACTCTGATGTGAATGAGAAGATTGTTTTCATATCGGTGCAGAATGAAGTGAATCTGAGTAGCCTTCATCACCAGGAAGAGAAGGAGATGACCAAACTCTTCCACATAAAGATCAAGGTCAAGAAGACCAAGATATATGCCAAGTTCGACTCTAGTTCACACGCTAATCTCATAGCAATGGATCTGGTCAGCAAGCTTGGATTGGAGGTTCGCACTCATCCTAGCCCATATCCATTGGGATGGGTAAACAAGGATGTAGAGATCAAGGTAACAAAACAATGTAAGATTAAATTTGTTGTATGTGTTGATTTTATTGATGAAGTGGAATTGGACGTAGTACCCCTTGACATATGTGGAGTAGTGTTTGGAAGCCCCTACATGTATATGAGGGATGCAATCTTCATGCAGATAGCCAACCAGTACCGACTTATCAAGGATGGAAAGTCCTACATCATCAACGCGCATAAAGGCAAGTCAAAGATCTCAATGGTAAGTCTCAACCAAGCCAAGAAGTTGATTAGTTCCAGTAAGAAATATGCTTTACTTTTCTTAAGAGAAAATCAAACTAAGGATGACTTGATAAGAATATAGGCATCCTTGGAAGGGTGTACTAAAAAGCAAAAACATCAGTTGGAGGAGTTGCTACAGGCATACAGAGGAGTGTTCCAAGAGCCTAAAGGGCTACCACCCAAGAGGGAAGTGGAGCACGAAATACAGTTATTGTTGGACTCCCCATTGTTGAATATTGGGTTGTATAGACAATCTATTCTGGAAGCAAATGAAGTGAAGAAGCAGTTGCAGCAGTTGTTGGAGCAGGGTGTGATTCGACCAAGCACCTCACCTTTTGGGTCACCTATCATAATTGTACCAAAGAAGGATGGGACTTGGTGAATGTGTATCGACTACAGAGCATTGAACAAGATTACACTCAAAAGTCAGTATCCTTTGCCCAGGATCAATGATCTATTGGATCAGTTGCAGCATGCAAAATATTTCACTAAGTTGGACCTCAAATCGAGATACCACCAGGTATGCGTCAAGGAAGAAGACACCTAGAAGATTGCCTTCAAGACAAGGCAAGGTTTGTATGAATGGTTGGTCATGCCATTTGAATTATGTAATGCACCAGCTACATTTATGAGACCGATGAATGATGTATTACGCCCATATCTAGATTCATTTGTTATAGTCTTTTTGGATGATATATTGGTTTATGGTGCTAAATGGGAGGAGCACATCTCACATTTCATGCAAGTGTTAGAGACTCTAAAGAAGCACTAGTTGTTAGCTAACCTCAAGAAATGTGAGTTTGCTCATCAATCGTTGGTGTATTGGGGGTATGTGATCGGAGGAGGGGAGCTCAATATAGATCCAGCAAAAGATGGAGGCCATCATGAAATGGCCAGTTCCCACAAATGTCATTGAAGTTAGGATTTTTGTTGGGGAAGCACAGTACTTGCAAAATTTCATAGCTTCATGTTCAGAGGTAGCTACACCACTCCACATCGTAAAGGGAGTGGTAAGAATTTCCAATGGGGGAGGAATCAACAAAAGGCTTTCAATGAGCTGAAAAGAAGTATCAGTCAAGCACCAATTCTTACATTACCAAACTTGCAAAAGCCTTTCGAAGTGGAGACAGATGCAAGTGGGTATGCCATAGGAGCAATTTTGATGCAAGGAGGAAGGCATGTATGATATCATTCTGAAATATTTCATGGGGTAGTTCTCAACTACCCTACCCATGACAAGGAACTCTATGCCATGGTTCAAGTTGTCAAGAAGAGGAAGCATTATTTGATGTGTAAGGAGACCATCATCCACACAGATCACCAGTCGTTGCAATATTTGCAAGCCCAAAGTAAGCTACAACAAACTAGACATTACAAGTGGATGGGGTTTTTACAACAATTTCATCTAGTCATCAAGTATAAGAAGGGAAGCACAAACAGGTTGGCAAACATGCTTTCAAGGCCACCCACACCCAAGATTACAACTTTGGGAACTCTGATGCACATGGAGCCTTTTACCCATGATGCATATAGAGAGGCATACACAGAAGATGAGGACTTCAAGGAGGTGTTTCAGCAACTATAGGGCCAAATTCATATTGAAGAAGGTGACGGCAAGGCAAACTATTATTTCCAAAATGGGTTACTCTACAAGCACGACAAGCTCTGTGTCCATAAAAATGAACGAATGCAACTTATCAGAGAGGCTCACACCTCCAAGGTTGCAAGACATTTTGGTGTTAGGAAGACAATTTCAAACTTACAGAGGTATGTGCACTGGCCCAGAATGCAAGAAGATGTAGCATGGTATATTAGAGGATGTATACTTTGTTGTACCAGCGAGCCCAGTAACAGAAAGCAAGGTCTATACCATCCCTTACCTGTACCCACTCGACCCTGGTAAAACATTTCCATGGATTTTGTGGGAGGTTTACCAACAACTAGGAAGGGACATGACTATCTATTTGTGGTAGTTGACAGGTTTAGCAAGATGTGCATTCTTGTGCCATGTAAAAAGACCATCAAAGGACAAGAAGCGGAAAACATGTTCTTTGAATGGGTTTGTGTGCACTTTGGGATACCAAGGAGCATCATCGCAAAAAGGGAGACCAGATTTCTCCATATATTTTGGACTAGATTATGGGAGAAGATGGACACTAAGTTGAAGAGATCTACATCATTTCATCCACAGACATATGGGTAAAGAGAAGTAATCAACAGGACTTTGGTGCAGCTTTTGAGGGGTTACAATAAAGCATCCAAATCCCTGGGATGAAAATCTTATTTACATACAACACTCTTATAATAGAGCAGTCCACACTTCTACTGGTAAGACACCTTTTAAAACTTGCTTTGGATATTTTCCACCTTCACCCTTGGATGTTGTTTATAGGAAAAGGAGTGAGGGAGGACCTCACAAGAGATGCATTGAGAGCAGAAAAATTCGTTGAGAAGATTAGGCAAATCCATTTGCAAGTACAAGAGACGTTGAAGAAGTCACAAAAAAAATACAAGGCCAGACATGATCAACGCAAAATCGAGAATTCATTCAAAGTGGGAGACAGTTTGGTTACAACTAAACAAGGTAAGACTACAGAGTCCTAGAAGATCAAGGCTCTGTGGTATGGACCTTTCGAGATATTGGAGAAGGTTGGAGATAATGCATACAAACTCAATCTACTCCCATACATGCGCATTTATTCAGTAGTGAATGTGGAGAATCTGAAACTCTATGAGCCTTCCATGTTGGATCAAGAGGAGCAAGTCCTACCTACCAAAGAGGGCATAGCACCAGATGCTCAGGCAGAATTGGCATAGGACAGTTTGCAGAAGTTATCTAGAACTACAAGATAGGGGCAGCATGACCTTTGGCAGATTGGATTGAAAGGACAACTTCCAGGCAAAGTAAAGTGATAATCCAAGGAGAAGGTAGAAGAAAAATTTCCTCACCTCATTCAATAAAGCTTTTGGGGACAAAAAGCCTCCCTAAATGGGGAGGTATGATCCGGATTGGATCATTATATTATTTTTCATCTATCTAGATGATTTTAAAGTTAAAACAATTGGAGGAATCAGCTTGCAAGGCCATTTTAGTGTCAAGTCCGAGTTTGGAAAATTGTGGTCTAGAACCTTTTGAAGCTATTTTGAGGCATTAAACGGCATATTTGGGGGTTCTGGTGTCTAGAACTTGTGCCCACATCCTTGACAATTTCTACACTCAGAGACCTTTCCAACGGGCAAACCATGCCTCAATTAGAGCTCATATGTGAAAGTTATGCCTCCCACAAGTTGACCTACCTTGTTGACCACCATGGTACGAGTGGATGCCACGTCATCGCCCCTTACTCAGACATATGGGGCTAGCCACGTGTGGACTTTCGAGAAGATTCTAGAAGGTCCAAAACTTATCACTAATTGAGGGTTGATGAAGTCAAAACCCTACCCCTAGATGGCTATCGAGCTATGTTAAATACTGGGCTATTTGGGAAAAAATTGGCATAGTTATGGTGTTTTTAAATCTGTCGTGGGAAAATTATCAATGCATTTTGACCACTCGACATCCCACTTCTTTGACTCATTCTTCCACACATGTGGGTGGTTAGAGGTAGTTAGAGCACTTTTTGGAGGGTGCACTTGATCTTGTACCATTTCTAAATGATTAAGGTGGTTTTGACCATGGTTTTGGAGGCCGCCCACTTGTTTGAGGAGTTGTATTTGCTAGCCCTCATTATTTTATTGTGTTTTGACTCTATCCTCTCTAGTTTATTAAAGGGTTACTATTTTTTGGCTAGGAGGTTAGAGATCTATTGTATTTTATTCATGAGGTTGGTGGGCTCTCTTCCTATATAAAGAAACCTCTCACTCATTTGTAACTGGTTGGAGAATAATTAAAAAAAATCTTGTCTCTCTTTCCTCAAGCTATAGTGTAATTCTTGTCTTTGTCTTGAAGTTTTGTATAGGGCGACTTGGAAGATCTTGATTACTTGCAAGTTTCTTGGAGGAAAGAGTTAATACAAGGCCATAGAGGAGCACCATGCTACATTGGAGAAGTCTATAAAGTATAGTTAACTCATACCTTATGCTTTTTAATCATTTATTTTTAGATCTAATACATTGAAATTTGGACATCTAGGATTTCAAGTTCTTGTCTTTAGACTAGAAATAGAGTTTACCTTGTGTTACTTAGAATTGGATTCACCTAGGACCATTCTCCCTGTTATCCATCAAAGTTGCACTAGGATGGACTTCCAACGAGCCGCCAAAGTTTGAACATTATTGTTCAAAATTCAGAGTTTAGAAGTTCAGCCGGTCAATAAAGACCAACTTTTTCACATTTCCATAAAAATTTGTAATAAGAGATGTTGCATGATGAACTTGTAAAAGGTCTTAGCCACCTAGTTCTAAGCATGATTTGTACTCTGGAGTGTTTTTTCACTTATTTATTATATTTTGCCGTGCAGGCAATTTATAATTTATGAGTTTTTTCACTCAATCCCTCTAGAGCTGGAGTATATACCCATGGTTAGGGCTTAACATGGATCTAAGCCTAATTAATGGAGTGTATATTACCATGCTAAACATTCTCCTAGAGTCTTATGAAATGTGCTAAGTCCTCCTTAGGAATTTTTTTAATTTTTCAGTTAAAAAATATTGCCAAAAATTGACATTTTAATTAAAGAAATAAGATGTAAAAAAATTGTACTAGGAACTAATATGTCATCAGGGATGCTCATTTTTGGACCTAGAACTGATGTTACTTAAGTACCCATAGTTGAGCAAAAATAGTGATTTTAATCTTAAAAATCATTTTGCTCAAAAAGTCAAAATAAAAATCAAAAAAAAAATCAGCAAAGCAAAAATCAAAGGTAACATGTTGGGGACATGTTTGGAGTCACATCAAACTCCAAAAGCTATGTGGCAGCAATTGGATGCTTCCTATTGGTTAAATGAGTGAAGAAGGCATGTGTTGATATTAATTTTGAGCATGTCCTAAAAGGGAGATAAGCCCCTCTTGGAGAGAGGTGGCACATTCTCTGAAGGGGCAGCCTACCTCTTGAGAAGTGGCACCCCTCTACTCCACCATTTCTTCACACTTGGCATTGTTTGGGCATGTGGGAGAGGTGGTAGCCCATACCTCACCACTTGGCTCTCCTCTCCTCACACTTGGTAAAGCCCTCCCTCTCCAAATGGTGCGCCCTCCTTCATTAGAACTCCACCGTACTAGGGGACTTAATATGTCATGGGGATGCTCATTTTTGGACCTAGAACACCCATATTACCTAAGTACCCACTTAGTTGAGCAAAAATAGTGATTTTAATCACTTAAAAATCATTTTTGCTCAAAAAGTCAAAATAAAATCAAAAAAATCAGCAAAAGCAAAAATCAAGGTAACATGTGGGGACATGTTGGAGACAAATAAAACTCCAAAAGCTATGTGGCAGCAATTGGATGCTTCCTATTGGTTAAAGGAGTGAAGAAGGCATGTGTTGATATTAATTTTGAGCATGTCCTAAAAGGGAGGTGCGCCCCTCTTGGAGAGGTGGCACATTCTACAGAGGGCAGCCTACCTCTTGAGAGGTGGCACCCCTCTACTCCACCATTTCTTCACACTTGGCATTGTTTGGGCATGTGGGAGAGGTGGTAGCCCATACCTCACCACTTGGCTCTCCTCTCCTCACACTTGGTGCGCCCTCCCTCTCCACATGGTGCGCCCTCCTTCATTGGGAACTCCACCCATTGCCTTTATATTGAATCATTCTCCCATTGCTGAGTTAGTTTGGAGCTTGGGAAGAATTGTTTGTTGTAACTTTGTCATTGTAATACTCTTTCTCATATTGGAATAAAAAGAAGAATTTGGAGGTCAAATTGGTGGATTGGCCAAGTGTGTGGATGCATATGTGTATGAAGTGATATTATTCTATTGTTTCTTGCTTTTATATTGTGGTTAATGTGGCCTTATAGGAGTACTATTACTCGATAGGGTAAGATTGCTAAGCTAGTTTGATTAGTTATCTTGCTATTCATTTACTTAAGCGATTTTAGATGCAATACTTGTTTGGTTTAACATATTGTGTTGTGAAGTCTCTTTTGTAGGTGATACCATATTCTATACCTCTCTTTTGCAAATGATTGAAGTAATTGATACCTCAACTTGGAGAAGTGGATAATCTAGCTTGACTCTTCCTCTTTTCCAAGTCCTTTGAAGAAGATCCCTCCACATTTCACCAAGAAGGACTCCATTGCCCAACATATTCCAAGCACAAGCTTGTTCTCTTTCTCCTTCTCTTTAAATCAAATTTCTGGGTTACTTTACATATATATGCAAGCATGTTTGGATCCAGTTTATCTATCTAAATTATCAGTTCTTTCATGCATGCAAGTGATAACTTAGATCTGATTTCTGTTTCAAAATTTTCTATCCTAAGAATCTAGATCTAGTGTAGGAAAATAGTCCCTTTGCTTAAAAAAAATTCTGAAATTTTTAGAGGGATAAAAACTAATATTTTCCAAGTGTTTTCATTGTTCAAATCTAGCATCTTAGTGCTTTAAACTTGCTGTTTTAGAACAGCCACAAAAGACCCTAAGGAAACAAGCTTTTTAACTTGAGTTTCTTAGTTCTCTTTTGCATATTTTTGTAGAATTTAACTTAGAAATTTTTTTAGATTTTCACTAATAATCAAAGACACTCTTAAAGTGTTTTTGGCTATCTTTTGTACTCTTTTGTTTGCTGTTTTGTGCAGGTCATTGAGTAAACAAGGGGAGATTCTGCCAAAATTTGGCGGATTAAGAGCATTTGGGACTTCCAGAAGCACCCTACACCTTCCTAAGGATTTTGTAACTTGTAAAACCTTGATTCATCATTATAAGGATCCAAAATCCCTTTGAAAAAGATCTAAAGACTCTTAAAAGAGAACTTGTAACCGAGTTAATAAAATAAGTGAGCCAAGAGAGGCCTCACTCTTTGTTTTCCCCTTAAAGGGGGTTGGTGTTGTGGTTTTGGGCTTTCTTTCATTCAGTTTTCTTTCCTTTGCTTAAAAGCTCAAACTATCTCACATTAAACAATAAAGTTGAATAAACCTTCACATAGATTAGATTTTATTTTGGAAAGTAACATGTTAATTGTTAGATTAGCTTTACTTCTTGCAATTTCAAATTGGCGAATAAATCATCCCCTCAGCTCCTCAAAAGAGGCCTGGTCAGTGTGGATTAGTAATTAGCATAACATTTCAATTTCAATTATTTACTTCTTGTTTAAAATAAACAAATTCCCCTCAGCTCTCAGTGTGGTTCTTGACCCTTCCAGTTGCGAGCTAGTCTCGATCTGCTGGAAGTAAGTTTCATACACGTTGGGTTGGTCAGGGGTTGATAGATTAATTAGGACAATCTCTAAGTGGTATCATTTGTCTAAGACCTCTACCTTGGGTGGAGTGTGTCAAATCACCTGACAATTCGCCTTGTTGGATCTGCGGCACACCCAATCGGCAAGTTTTAGATTGGTGAATGATACATAAGGAGGCCCAAACAATCTCATTAACTCAACATCAATTTATCCTAATAAAACCCCCGAACTACATTGCCCACGATTCCCTTTAAGGCACTAGTCTCATTGGTTACACTCAGCAAAGCCACAGGCTTCATTTTACATTTGGGTTATCTATTTGAAGCAAATTTAATATTACTTGCATCTAACAATTGTATCTTAGTATCCTTTTATGCAAGTATATGCTTGTTGTTTATATCGTGGTGAACATTTAGTTTATGTTTTATCAGTTTATGGTTGATTGTTGAAAAGAATAAACTCTTAGATTTAATTTCTTGTACTTAGCTTAGTTCAAGCCAAAGTATATTTGTTAGGGACTACCCCCCTTGGCTTCGCTAGGAGTTGGCCTAGATGGAGGAGTTGATGATTAGGTGATAGCACCTTAACTCTCACTTGCCCCCAAAGACACACCGAGTGGATTGAAGATTTCTTCCACGTCTCCCAGGTGTGTATAAGGCGGCAACACTCCCCAAGAGCTTGAAATATTCAAGTGTCTTATGTTGGAGGGTTGCAACTTACAAGACACTTAATTGGTGCTTGTAACCCCAATACTTGACATGTGGATATAGCCTCAAGAAAGACTATGTGCAACTCCATGGCCCTAGTGGAGGAAGGCACTGGTCTTATCCCTCTTTTCCAACCACTAAATTTTAAAATCATAATTTTCTCCTTTTGTTATTTATTGCAATCTTGGGCTTAAATTGAATTTATTTCTTAGATTAGATTGAAAATTTCAAGTTTAAAGGGCTAACAATTTCAAATCTAGCTAACTAGACTTGATTTCTAGCAAATCGTCTATGTTACCGAATCCATCGAACCCGAAGGCTGGATCCGTAGATCCCCGGATCGGATACGGATTCGGATCCGGATCTGTCGGGATCCGCCCGTGACAAAGAAGGCATCCACGCAGGTAAATTAACAAGGTTAACCGTGCAGGAAATTGAGATGGAGGGTAAGCGATTTGAGGTTTGCGGGACGCGATGGCAATGCAAACAGGAGTTGTGACATCTTCAAATCTCAAGTTGGCGCAAGATCAAATCTCAGGTCGATGCAGGTTCGAATGTTAGGTCAATGCATTTTTTTTCCTAGTCAACGGGCTCGAATCTCAGGTTGACGCCTTCTCTTCCTGGTCAACGGGTTCGAATCTCAAGTCAACGCCTTTTTACCTGGTCCACGCTTTTTTTCCTTGTCAGTGCAGGTTATATATTAGTTATATAGTATATAGGTTAGATATAAGTTATATATATATATATATATCATTAATTATATATGATATAAGTTATTAATAAAGTTACAAGTTATATATTATAATTATTATATATTATTAATTAAGTTATATAATTTATGTATTATATATATATAAGTTATTTATTATTAGTTATAAGGATTATATATATGTGCGTTTATATTTTTTTATTTTTATGTAAATTTTATTTTTAAAAATTATAAAAATATATTTATGTTGTTTGTACTTGTCGTTTCCCTGTCGTATCCAGATCCTGGCTTTTAAAAAAACTAGCGGATGTGTATCTGCATCCGCATCTGTATCTGAATCCCAGTAACTTAGCAAATCGTCGTCTTTCATTGGTTTATTCTAAGTCAATTTGCAAACTGTCTCTTGTTTCAGCAATAGTAATATCATTAAGAGATAAATAAATTAGATCTAGCACTTTTCTTTCACATGACATGAATGGATCTAGTGTTTAGACATTGAAGGTGACTAAGTCGATGCAATAATTGGTGGAATGACTTGATGGTTTGGTCTCTATATTGACCTCTTCTTTGCTGGAATTTATCACTATGTTATTGGATTAGAGTAGATCTAACACACATAATTCATAATCTGAAGTGGATCTATGGTTTAACACACCTAAAGAGATAAATCGATGCACCAGTAAGCCTAACGTTTCAATAACTTTAGCTCTTTCTCTTAATTCCTTGCTGGCTGGTTTATTTTCTGCACTTAAGGGTTTCATAACAAATCTGGAAAGTTAACTTTACTGCTACAAATAACACAGATCTGAATGTTTTATGAGTAGGCCATGGCTTAACCTTTATACTTCTAACTTGCTCACATGCCAACGTCTCAAATTTACTTGCTGGAATTTTATGCCATGATGATTTGAAATAATGTTCATGGTACAACTTGGCACTAAATTCACAAATAAATCTTCATTAAGGCAAATCAATACTCCACATCTTTAATCACACATGGATGATGTTAATATTGTGATAATGGTTCTTCAATAGTGACTATTTGGAGCATTTTCACACAAACAATCATAATCCTAAGGAATACAACCCACTTGCAACATCACATAGCTCGTTAAGGATTAACTCTTGCACTCTTTGGTGGATGCATTCTATTTCCTTGAGCAATTGTCTTGCAATTTTCATTTCAGCACTTGAGCAAGAAATCAACCCACTAATTAATCACATTGTTCATGTTGGCATTTTTCATGCATGGTTAATCAATGGAATGTGTCCTAAATGAGTTTAATACTTGCTAGTACATGAATCTTGTCCAAGATATCTAAACCTTACGTTCCTTGTTTATTTTTGGATAATCTTGTGGCATTTAAGACTCATTTGGCATGTACACTATATGGTGCAACTTACATAAACTATCTAATAATACATTAAGAACTTTACATTATATGTTTCATGGAATGTTCTTGGATGGTTTATTTGTTACATGGGCATAATCTTTTCCTTGATAATATTCAATTTCATGATGTATTGTAAAGTTGGAATCCATCTCTAAGCAAGTCATACATTGAGCATTCACTCTTGACCATCTTAAGATGAATTTGCATACTTTACAATATTCAATTACATAACTTTGCAAATTGACTTGTTTGGATACTTTTACATCAATCTAAGCTAATCTCACACTCCCACACTATATCAATTTGGCTAGAATGAACCTTTTAGGGACAACCCCCTAGGCTAGGACTCCATTTCCTTAGTCTAAAGTGAGGGGAAAGGCCACCGAGGTGACAGTGGGTGGCTTGCCTAGTAATTACCTCTAGGCTCACGTGCTTTATTGTTAGACTTTCCCATGTAGTGAGAGTTTGAGCGGTAACAGATATAATGCCTTCTTTGTGGCCCCTCATTCATCTTAAAGTGGGGTGTTGAGATTATGGTAAACTTCACTTGAGGCCACATGCCAACCCTTTATTTGATGTTTTGGTAGCTTTATTGAGCCTATATATGGGTAATTAACCCAGCCTATTGTATTTGTCTATATTTGACTAGGTCAGCCTAGTCACCTTCTTGGGGCTAGTGCCCTAAACCCTAATGGAGGTGTATAAATACATCACCCTCCTCATTTGCAAATCATTCACTAAAGTTACTATTTGATAAAAGCCTAAGGGCAATCTTTCTCTAGAGTGCTTTTATTGTTAATGTGCTTGGGTATTATAGAATCTCTGGTGTTCATCATTTGAGTGTTGTTTCTTTTTTGTTGTATTTTCACATGGCTGGATTAGGGTTTATTGAAGATTTCACCTTAGATCCACTATACCATTTCAATCAAATTTAGATAATTCGGGTAATTCCCACTTGAAGATACTCTCAATACAATTAATTGCACAAGCACAAGAAAGAAACATTGATCATTACTTCGTGTAATTTGTCAGTAGAGAAATCATGTCTATGACAACTCCTATTGTTGTAATCATCACTCTTTCAACCTAGTGTGAGATAATCAATGACTGTTTATGATACATCCTATATGTGGGTCAATCATTCACATGATATGGCTCTAAAACAGGTTAGAAAAAGAATTTGAGATGTTAAAGGTTTGCAAGATCAAATACAAGCAAATGTATGTGATAGTGAACTCGGGGTTAAAGTGGGGCCTTAAAAACAAGTCCACCACTAAGATTACTGGAGGCATTGATTACACTTTCACCAAAGATATCTATATTATGATAAGCAAGTGTAGTCATGTCCAGGAAAAGGATATTCCATACAAGCTAATAGCCACCAACTAAAAATGTAATTGTCATTAAAATAAAGTGGATTTCAGCATATCAACCATCCAAGAATGTACACTAGCTATTATTTTTATTATTTACCATGTGACTGGCTATATATTGCTAGCTTCATCACATATTGTCCTGTCTTATATAACTTAGTAACTTGTAAACCTCCTGTGAAAGTAAATAAATTACGTTTTGCATTGTTGTATAAGAAAGTGGATGAGAAATAAGCACATCCCAAACAATAAACCAGGTTTTGGCTGTCATGATGACATGCATCCTCCCAACTGAACAAACTTCAGAAAATTCTTTTGAACTAAACCTACAATGGTTTTGTAGGAAACTAAATCATTGGTGACAGAAGTGAACTAGAATTTTGAAGGAGCAAGAACAAGCAAATTACAGCAAAGCCAACATACACTGGAAGCTCACGTGTCATCCCATCAAATAATAATTGATTCACCCCAACAATGAAATTCACCAACCGAACAGCCCATGAATCTTCCTTTGATCGAATGTCAAGCTCCACACGTACTAATACCTGCATTTTAATGATCCATGTGTTATTATGATCTCTCTCTCTCTTTCTATCCTCTTAGATACTTTTGTTGATGATGCAAAAAAATTAGCATGAAAAATTCAGACCATGAATACTAGGGATTTTACCAGACAATCAGAAACATAGGAGGAAGAAAACCATTGGGATTCAGTAGAAGAACCCACCTTTAAGTAAGTTCTACTGCCAAAATTCTATCACTGGATACAACAATGTCTAAGATAAGGAAACATGGACTGCCACATTAGTTGTGAAGGTAATCCCAACACCTGAAACGAAAACATGCAGGAACAACAACCATTCTTTCATCGGTGTGAACGGATGGCATTCATTGAGTGTACAAGTCATTTCATCTCTTAGAAGCAAAAATTTGGAAGCTGCTGCTGGTAAATGTGTAACAATAGGAACAACATAGAGGTCAAAGAAGCTCTTAGAACAAAATTGACAGAAGAGTAACTAAATTCTAGAACACACCATTAAATTTTGATGCCATTCAGACACTAGGTAGTTTCCATGGTTTGGACCCAGATTACTGGCAAAGAACAGTCCACTGATGCTTTTATCAAAGAATGAAACCGTGGCAGCATAAAGGCCAAATTTAAAAACTACAGTAGTTTGTACTAACGATAATCCAAAGTTTGATACACTAGTTAAGTTTCAAAAAATCATTAGAAATGTGACGTCAAAACAAAAAGACACTTAGTATATACAACTAGAATAGGTTCATCTTAACCCCAAATCTATTGAATGCCGAGCGGAATCAAAAGATTTAAGGTGAAAACCTCAATGATGTTTTAAAAGTCGGACTCGGACTCGGAATCAACCGAGGGTGAACTTGGACTTGGACTCCGACACGGAATCAGCACTAACTCGGACCAGTTTGAATTTTATGACTTGGTTTACTGAAAAATACATAAAATATAAAAATTTTAATGAAAATAAAAAATATTTTAAAGATTTCAACCCAATAGAGACAAAATATTTAAAGTCTGCTCATGTATATACCATGTATGGGTGAATATATCAAAATGGCACCAAGTGCAATACATATCTGAAACAAAATACATAATCAACAAGGCTCTAAATGGCCTCTAGAGTCCAACACAACATGCTACAAGCTAGTGGCCTACTACATATCATCGATCAACATGACCAATCATCAACCATTAAACTCATCACCACGGTTAGAAATGGAATCCTATGCATTAGCATATGGCTCGGACTCCTTAGACACCTCAAGGACATCTAGTAGTAGTACTAGTAGACGCACAAATTGCACAGCTACATCAGCTAGTGCCATTGCCTACCATGTCTAGATATACACCTACATAGCATACTACTAGTGGATCCACATCCAAATCAACCCACCTCAAGTCATCTGCATCAAAATCATGATCAACATCAAACTCTACCAAGTGAGTCTCCTCTACCCATTCTGAGGTTGGGTCAATATCATCCAACATAATGGGATCTATATCAGGTCTTTTGTGTAGTAATTGGTGAGGCTGTCTACACGAAGAGGAGATCATTTAACCGTTTTGTTCCAAACGATCTCTCTTCTTCATGTGAATCCGCTCAAAGACAAACCAATTGCACTCACACCTAGAAGCACTGCAAGTCCGACTCATGACTCGAATTGCAACTTTTTCAATTGAGGACATTGGCTACCAAATGACTCCCACCAATTTGCTACAAAGACAAAGTTAGTTCAACAAATTAGATTGTGAATTTGGCTAAAAATTCAAGTAATTAAAGTTTAAACAACTAAACTTAATAAAACTCTAGAATTCTTTACCTCTCTGGTCCACATCTCTTGCAATCTATGCTAGTTTTTTTTCCAAAGGTACCCGTGACTCTAGAGAGTATTGATTTGTCCGCGTATCTCCAGTTGCTCAGTCTCATTAGGGACCATGCGCTCTAGGCACTCATACAATCCATCTTTGACCTCCCCAATTTGATTTTCTCCTAATTGAGCTCTATAATGATACCTTGGGTTTAGGAAATACCCAATTGCATGTATAGGGCGATGAAGTTGATTGTTCCATCTATTATCAATGATCTCCCAAAAAATCCCATACTTAGCTACTCAAACCTTGTATGTTGCCTTTATCTGCTCCTTTTCCTGATCCACAGCCCCATAAATTAACTCATGGCCAATTTTTCCCCATTCACCAACCGCACCTTAACAAGGGGCTCGGCAACTTTCACAACTTCTATTGTTTTTTTCCAAAATGTGTTCTCAAAAACTTTTGTTTTGGTGTCTTTTTCATCTTGTTTGTGGGCCCACTAAGATCCACTCCATTCATCACTTGAAAAAATATTTTGCAAGTTTCGTGCTTGGGAAAGGAGAGATTGCAACATAAAGAAGTGAGTTGCAAATCTTGTGATGGCAGGCCTAACAAGTTCCTTGTTCCCAGTGTTTTTCCTCATTAGGTTCAATACCCATGAGTAGTCGTAGATGTATTTTTAATGGCCTTGGAATGCTCTACAATGTTCTTGATCCAAACCTGTTTGCCTATATTCTCAAGCATGAGGTCTATGCAATGTGCAGTACATGGGGTACAGAATATGGTTTTGACATTTTGTATTTTCTCTCTAACATCTTACAAGCAAGAACATAGTTAGAGGCATTATTTTAGATGATGTGAACAACATTTGCCACTCCCACCTCCATAACAATCTCATCCAAAAGCTGAAATAAAAAGCGGGCAACATTGAAAGAGATATCTTCATCATACCACCATCTAGCTATGTATTCATAAGCAACTTCTTTGTATTGCTTCTTCGAATGGTCATCTAAGGTGGGCTAAGTCTGACTCGATTAAGATTGAGAGACATTGGCACTGGCAAAGGTGGGGGAAGGTGTAGTAAAATAACTTGGAATATTCCTCTTCTTTTTAGGCCGCTTTTCTTGGGAGGGAGGAACATAATGAAAGGGGTCCCTAACATTGGTAAAAGGGATCGCTTTCAGACTAGCCTTGTCTTCTTCAAAATTCTCAAACTGATTTTGCAATTCCAATCTAATCTGTCCAATATATTATGTTGGTGCTTCACATGGGGACATTTGGCCTCTTATAACAGCCAAATGTTGTTTCAACCTAAGAATGCCCTCCCCTTTTATGTTTTTTTTTTTAAATTTGAAATACATCTCACCATCAACAACATCAACATGGATTCATGTAGCATATTTGACCCTCGGTGCCATGGTAAATGCAAACAATTTTGCAAGTGCAGATGCTAATTTGCAAATAGCAAACCCATTCTTAATTTTTTTTGCAACAAAAGGCATATTTCGGATCTGCAACTTTATGAGAAAAAAAATAGGGGTGGATTTAACATACCTTAGAATGAGATCAATGGGCACAAGAATACGATCAACTCCTCCTCCAAGCTTGAAGATGGGTTGTAGCCTCCTAACGTAGATGCCAAATCCACGGCAAACAAGCCATGAGGATTGCCAAACAAGCTCCAAGCTCACTCTAAATCACAATCTTCAATGCTACTCCAAAAAATTTAAATGCTCAATAGAGAGGTGTAACACAAATAAAGGTGGGGGGGTCTCCTTGTAATGAGGTTTTAACGTTTAGGGTGAAAGAAATTAGGTATAAGGTGTAATTTAAAAAAAATAAGTTTACCCTCAAAATATGGACCGCAAACATGTAGGGTACAACTCAGCTAAGTCGAATTAGTTTGCTACTAAACCAATCAAGTCCGTGTACAACTCAATCGGTTTAGCACTGCTACCCCTCAGTTTCACTTCAGGTGTACCTCATTTTCTTCACCAAATATGTTCTAGTATATGAGCAAATCTTATGCCTATCTTGATGATGTCAAAGCTCAAAGTACCATGATCAGATGTGCCATCACGATGACTTGTGTTATTGTATCATGATCAGCCAAAAGGATGACCATTGTATCCCATGTATTGTATTGACCGTGCTTAAATGATCTATGTAAAGTGTGTTTTTCAACTAGGTGGTTTCTCTAAACCCTTTGTGGTTTGTCATGGCCTGTCGTCTTAGTCCCCATTTCAAGATAGTAATTGCTCTTATGGCTCTGCTAACTATCCCTTGGAGGTCATTTATGGCCATGGTAGGTACGTAGGGGTCTTGGAGTGGATCTACTACGACACGTGACTTAGGGAATCCCTAGGTTTTTTCACTTTACCCTTATGTAAAAGTGTTGCTCATGTATTGTAAAGGTTGTTGTACCTAGACAGCACACTTATCTTATGCCTAAGCATGGATCCCCTTGTGTATTTTTCACACTCCGACCATGGACTCGTGACATGTATCTATCTTCCAAGATCACTCAACATATTTTCATGCAGAGACATCTCCCAAGGCATCCTCACAACTCTCAAGGCAGTTCACAACTCTTGAGGCACTGGTCACAATGCCCTAGGCACTTTGGTGTTATTCTTCATGCACTTAGACTTCCCATGCCATGCCACATCACAAACCTTAGAGTGCTTAGCCTTTTCACACATTTGGAGGCACATGTCACATAGTTTGATGGGACGTCCACCTTGTAGGATGCATTATTTGACCGTTGGGGCTCCTATTTGGCACGTGTGGACCTTCTTGAGTATCCCTTGACTTAAGGATGTGGTTGACATGATTTGAGGAGGAGTTTATTCATCCAATATTCACATTAATGCATCATTTATTATCATTTACCAATTACAATTTAAAATACTCTATGTGAAACGTGCAATGGTACAAAGTATATGTTCTTTCACCAAAGCATTATTCATGAGATTTATAATTTGTGAGTGCGAGTAATGGAGCAAGTGTACATGAGAAGATCTTAGTGTGAATATATCATTTATGACAACAGCAACCTAAGAACAGGTTCTATAACAGTTTAAAACATTCAATCAACATATATAACCATGCATCAAATGAGATAGTGCTGTTGTAACGAAATTCTAGTAATAAATTCACATCTGGATTGCAAAGTAAATGAATATCTGGTCAGCATTTATGTATGTCTATCATAAAGATGTAATGCAGATTTTATATTCGAGACACATGTAAACACTGCTTCTCACGTGACACAAATTTTAGAATGAATGGAAGATTGTTATTCTATAAACCCTTACTGCATATCAATCTTAGAAATCGGCCCCAGCATACAGCAACAAAGGAGGAACGGTATACACCAAAACTGGTAGTTAGGGGTGGTTAGGATCAGAGAGCAATATGGCCAATTAAACCAGCAGGAGAACCATCAAACGCTGCCCAAACAGACAGTTGAAACAAGAGAATTTGGTCTCTGCAAACTATCTAGATTTGTCAGGTTCTACAGCAAGGAAAAGGGTGACGTCTTTGATATTATGGTAGCTGCGGGAGGTATTTACCTCCACGTGTAAACCTGACGAGAATAGAATATTCTGGGAAGCAAGAAGAAACCCTAAATTAGT
>SNQJ01S0019330.1:172865-197653 GCA_010110895.2 Picea sitchensis | reverse complement strand
GTTCCATTGATTGTGACTATATGTCACTGATCAAGTATCTGTATGTTACTTGGTGTGGCAGTGTACCACTGTATTGTAGTTGTGTGCTACTATGGATAGACACAATTGTGTTCTATAGAATGACATTGTTCTGATCGCCTTGAAGACTATCAATAGTGTTGGAAATGATTATCAACTAGATGGATGATCAATGGACAGAGATTTCCCAGCCGGAAAATGGTTCAGAACATTTATTCTTCTAGGACATATGTCCAGACTAGAAGAATGGCTCTTGTGTCACTCTGTGGAGTGAGTGACTTATCCAGCATCATGTCCGATTACTCAGATGGAGGATGGTTTCGAGAGATGATGCAGTTGATGACACTGATAGTGATGATGGTGCTCATGATCTAGTCATGAGATAGTATATACGACTATGTTGATGTTATCGAGTAAATAGTATGTTTGTGCTCAAGACCATTACTTTCAAATACCTCTCTAGCTAGGAGGGAGTGTTGATATTATGGTAGCTGCGAGAGGTATTTACCTCCACATGTAAACCTGACGAGAATAGAATATTCCGAGAAGCAAGAAGAAACCCTAAATTAGTTGGCTAATAACCCTAGAAGACAAGTCGGCTCAAGAGGATAATTTGTATTAGGTTATTAGCCTCCAAGAGAAGAAGTCGGCTAAAGGAAATATTATATACTAAGTAAATAGGCACCCAGAATGAGAAGTCAGCCCAAGCATTTTGTCAGTTTTAGTATAAATACATGAGGCCAGTCTTCATTCTAGCAGGCATTCTCAGAACTGCAGAAGCAGCACTTGTGCGCACTGCAGTTGACCAGTTTGTGCACAAGTTTGGAGGAGAGTTGTCGTTGCAGCTGTTGCAACTAGCAGATTTCGCTTTTGGCCTGGACTCTCTCTTGGTTATGGTTTGGACTCTCTGATCATCTCTTGTTACTCCTATTTGGTGTGCTATCCTTGGAGAGAGGTGTACTATCTTGTTTGGCTATCTAGCCTAGGGTTTGCTTCCGGAATGATTCTCTGTCAAGGTTAAGGTGCTCGGGGGTGGCTTTGGCCTATGGTTGGGTGACAATAGTGATATTGTCTATGGTTAAACGAGCACATCCATTATATTCTAACAACGTCCAGCAGAATTAGGGTAAAATTAAGCTGCTTTGTTGTATAGTTGGAAGGATCCTTGGCCTGGGCCACGTATGGCGTGAAAATTAGTCAAGAAAAGCAGCAAGCAAAGGCTGGGTATTGGTCAAACAAGGGGCAAACTCTCTCTCTATAATACTCTGCAAAAATGTGATAGCAAATGATAGGGCACAAAGGAGGTAATGATCAACGTCAAAGTCAAAACGTTGGAGCAGTTTGGATACGGCTTGACAGATGGGAGAATATGGAGCAATAAAGAATTGCAACGTCCCTGAAAATAGAAGATATGCTTCAATTCGAACCCTTGAAATCCTGCACGTTTAAACCAGAAAGATCAGCTCAAAAGGGTTGTTAGGGCTGCAATATATGATAAATTGGACCCGCATAAACAATGGAACATCCCTAGGGTTTTGACAAGGCAAAGATATGCAGTTACAGAACCAAATCAAACCCTCAAAAGTTGGCTTAATGATGACAAAGTGAAAATCGGCCAGCTGCAAAATCATGAAGAGATGTACAATGAAGCTCAAAACACATAAAAAAAATGATGAATTTGCTTTCAGGTTTTATTGTTTTAACAGAAACGGTTGGGGATTTGTATTAAAAAAGAAAATTTGTGCTACAACACTTTACAAAAGGACAGAAGATAGATACTTTGATCTGTGTCCATAAAAATGTCTGATACTTTCTAAAGGGGGACTTAGCGAATGTCCAAAAAGAACTAGTAGTCTGCCATGTGAAAATGTCTACATACGAGAACAAAATAAACAAAAATTTGTAGGTCATCAAAGAAACCCGGCTAGTGATTATATGAAGGTTCTGTTGCTTTCTGGGGGCTTACTTGATTGGCTTCGATCAGGGGAATTCCTTCACCTGAGTTGTGTCTCCCTGGAGCCAAGGTTGGGTCAGGAGGATCCTGGTTCTACTCAAGTCTTGCTTCAAAGTGAAAGGTTGAGGGCAACCTTGAATTTATTGATTCATTTGAATTTGTTGGGTGTTGAGGGCGGCCAAGGTGATTCCCCATTTGCTGACTGAGAATTCCAATGTTCCTGGTGTTCCTATTAACCTCGCGTAGAGCTACTGCTAGCTCTTGGTTGTGTCGGTGTTCCTATAGATGAAGTTGGTTCTGCAGATTGCCTGTTTGGCGATGGAGTTCTTGATTTTCTCTTTGAAGTTCCCTTAATCGCGTGTTCGTTCTTTCCTCTGCACTTCTGGATACCCGACGCATATCTCGGATTTGATCTCGGAACTCTTCCAGTGCGCAGGAGGGACAGGAGCAGGGGGCTCTTGTGCTTCGCCGCATGGTGGAGGGAGGAATCAGGAGTGCAAAAGCATAGAAAACTTTACTAAGACGCGAACAAGCTTCTGAGAGGGGTCAGAGCGTTAACCTCAAAGTAGGAAGGGAGGTTGACATCACACGCTTGGAGGGACGAAAGGAATGAATAACCCACGTACCAGAGAGAACGTCTATATAGGAGATAACAGACAGTGACGCCATAGCTGAGGGGGAAGTCGCCAGGGAGTATAGGGAGCCTGCGGAGCTAACAAACGCGAGGGGAGAAGAGACAGGGGTGAGTGCAAAAGAGAAGACGGGAGGGGTTTTTTCAAGGACACACAGGAGGGACAACGAGGGAGTCCAGATGTCGAGAAAGGGGGGAAGAAGGGGCCAGGTGGAGAAGGGGAGGAAATCCGAGAGGGGAAGCGAAGAAAGGATGGAGGGGAGGGGAAAACTGGAGGGGGGAAAAACTAATTTCTAAAAAAGGAGTAGTTCCAAACTGAAAAGGAGGAAAAGCCAAGGATAATGGTTCTTAAGGGATCCACGCACGAGTTTCATCATGATTTATGCGGAGTTCACTTTGTTTCAAATTCTTTGCTAATTTGGCTAAGCTATCGGCAACCTGGTTTTGGGAACATAGAATATGGAAGAAATGGATATTGGAGAATTGGCATTTCAAAGAATTTATTCGAGATTAAAGATCGTTATGAATTTGAAGAGTTGAATTTTTTAAGCCAAGAAGGTCCTTTATAATTAGTTATAACTTATGAGTCCCCAAGAACGGTGAGTTCATAGAGGTTTCTCGAATTTGCAATTTGAAGTCCCATGTAGACTGCAAGACTTTTTGCCCTGTTATTAGTAGTCTTCCCAAGCCCCCATGAGTAATCCAAGATCTTTTGACCATCGGAATATAAGATGACTCCCCCCGCACCTGCAGCCCCTGGGTTACCTGCTGAAGCTCCATCAAAGAAAAGGATTGGAGAGGATTGTTGTCGTTGCCAAAGGAGAAAGTCAAGATCATTGAAGCGTAATTGCCATTTTTGCCGCTTAGTATCTTTGTTTGTTGAAGGGAATTGTCTCAAAGGGTTTGGGCCCAAGATGTAAGCAATCCAATCTTCTTCTTTTTGCTCCAAAGAACCTGTCGGATCTAGCTGTATTGATCTGGAAGAGAAGACTTCATAGATTAAGCTGCAAATTTTAGCAAAAAAGCACTACAGAGCAGAAATCTTCCCACGAAAAATTGTCTGGTTCCTTGCAAATCATATTTCCCAACAAACAAATTTGGGAATTTGTCTCCAGAGGAGGGAGAAGTGTTTTTTATCTTTGAAGTTGGCAGCATATCTTTGTCTTTGTTGCCGCCTTATACACACCTAGGCTATCATGGAAGAAATCTTCAATCCAGTTGGTGTGTCCTTGGGGGCAAGTTTCGAGTCAAGGTGTTGTCACCTGATCCTCAACTCCTCCGTCTAGGCCAACTCCTAGCGAAGCCAAGGGGGGTAGTCCCTAACAAAATACTAAGGCTCTTTTAAACTAAGGAAAAGCAAAAGAACTACTTCTATGAGTTTATTGCAAAATAAAACAAAGGCATTCAACACTTATCATTCATCATTTGCGATAATCATATAAATCATTTGCCCATAAGCATGCATATATCAAGTAGGATACAAGATCTGCAAGATTAACGAAATTAATTAGACAATTGCATGAATGAAGTAAATTGCTCACATACATAAAATAAACCAATAGTACCAGTGCCTTAAAAGGATTCATGGGCAATTGTTGATCGCGTGTTTTATTAAGGTAAATTAATGGTAGATTAATGAGAGAATATGTGGCCTCTTTAGAGGCTACCTCTTTGTTTGGAAACTTGTGGAGAACTTACCGAAGCCCCAGAGGCCTCACCAGTAAGTTCACTAAGGATGTCAGATGTCCAAAACGGGTGGGAAGCCAAGTCCCGAGAGGGCCCGCCTTACTTCACACACTCCCTTTAGGCGTTTTCCCGCGCATTGAGATAGCAACTGCCAAGATTTCCCTAATTAAACTACAAATAAAGTTTATTTTGACTTTGCAAAAATGACAGAAATAAACTTTGAGTGTAACTGAAAAGAACTTTGCAAGAAACTTTGAAAAACTGAAACTTGCAAAAATTATTACTGATAACAGAAAAGGAAAGCTAAGCTAAGCATGCATAAAGATTGAGAGTACCTTTTAAGTGTAAATGCATGCGATTTGAGTGTTATGTGTGTTAAGTTTCCTTATGCTTGTATGAGTGTTTGAGATCGTTAGATGAGACTTGCAATGAAAGAAAGTAAATCCAACAACACAACACACAAATCCCCCTAATGGGGATGGAAAAACTGGGCTCAAAGGGCCCGCTTTTATTGATCGTATTACAACAAGAACTAAGTTCTATTTTCCTCTTTTAGAACCTTTTTTGGGATCTTTATAAACTTCGTATCTATTGATTACAAGAAACTAGGAAACAAAAAATTATTCTTCGGTGAAGTAGGAAGCTCCTGAATGCTCCAAAAGCCTCGATTTCGCCGAAAATCAACGGAATCTCCCCTTGGTTGTCCAATGTACTGCAAAAAAAAAGCAAGCAAAATACCCCAAAAGATGCCCAAAATCACTTTGGGACGGCTTAGGGGGTACATCAAATCTTATAGAAAAATACGAAAAAGAAAGCAAACTAACTAGTAACTAGCAAACTGATATTTTTTGGGAAATTTTCAGACTGTAACAACTACTTTAGGACAGCAAAGTAAGGCACTTTTGATTTGTCAAATATTAAAATGAAGAACAGAAATAAAAGATTGCAACTTTAGCTTTGAGAAATAGAAATTAAAACTTGCTAAAAATGCTTGGAAAAACCTTTCTAAATCTACCCTTTTGAGATGTAAAACTCTAGGCAACTAGTAGATCTAGACTAATAACCATGCAAAGCAAATGATAAACCTTAAGAATAGAAATCTTCTTTGCATCCAAGTAACCGGAAATATATTTTTTGGAGAAATTTAGAGAGGAGAAAGATAAACTTGTTAAAAATAATTAAAAAGTACCTAGGCAAGTGTTTCTCATCACCTAGGCGCCTAAGGGGTGAGAAAGTGCCTAATGTGGACCCTAGTCATTTAATTTGTGAGATGCAAATTAAAAGGTGACTTTTTGAGACTTGGGGAAAGTGGGTGAATAAAGTGATTTTATCCTCACCATTGATCTCATCTAATCTCAACCGTTAGATGAGATGACTCTTGAGATTCCCTCATGAGATCGATTAGGGTAAGGAGGGCGCACCCATTGTTGGGTAGTTCAGACATTTTTTGAGAGAGCAAGAGCAGAAATTCGAGTTGGAGAAAGAGGCCATTTTTGCAGAGCTAGGGCATGCATTCCAAGGCTGAAAACTAGCATGGAAATCGAGGCAAGAGGTACAACATTAACAGCAGGCTGTACAGTACAGATTTCAGGGGTTCGTACAGCTTTTGTTGGCACAGAAATCGAGGGTACAGCCAGCTGACATAGGCCGTACCGTACAGATTTTCACAGTCCGTATAGTCGATTTGCTAGCCGATTTGTTGTATAGAAATCAAGGTAACTTTCTGTGTGTGATTTCTGGGAGTTTGGCACGGTTTTCAAGGGGGTCATACAGTCATTTATTACCTAGATTTTTGCTACTGCTGTTGGTACGAATTTCGAGGCATCCATACAGCAAGTTAGAGGCACAAATATCGAGGAGCAGACCTATACTTTGGTGCAGAAAATTCTGGCACAAATTTTGAGGAGTTTGGCTCAGAACTTGTGTGAAGAATTGGCACGGTTTTCAAGATAAGTTTGTCATTAAATTTCTGAAGATGAATATGTTGTAACAGAATTTCTCTAAAGCTCACAAATAATAAAAACTCCCTCTCTCACTGGTTTTCCCCTTGTGGGTTTTTCCAAGGTCGTTGTTAGACCAAAAATCACTGTGTTATTTTTTGAGTTTATGTGCTGTTGATATATTTTATTTCTGCATTAAAACGATGCTCAAAATCCTCATGTTTCAATTCTGAAAATTTATTTTATGCTGAGTTTAATTGGCTGTCATAAAACTAGGTTTGGGCATTAAACATTGGCTGAAAAATCAGCGAGACTGAAACTGAGTTGGGATCTGAAATTTTACATGGTATCAGAGTTGAGTTAAAGAGAAGAAGAAATATTTCAGCAAGTCAGAAAATTGGAACAGCAGTCACTTCACCGAACAGAACTTTGAATTTTTCATTTTCAGCAGAAAGGCGTCAATGGCTACAGGTTTGAGGGTTGAGGACAGACTTGATGGAGCAGCAAACTTTGGTGCTTGGAAAGAGAGGATGATCTTGTTGTTGCAAGAAAATGAGTTGTGGGACATTGTTGAAAATACCACAACACATCCTGTGGTTGTACCTATTGATGCTACTCTTCTTGCAGCATACAATAAGAATAGTATCAAGGCTAAGAGGATTATTCTTGATGCCATCAAGGACCATTTGATTCCTCACTTAACGGGGAAGACAAATGCCTATGAGATGTGGGAGTCTTTGATGAAGTTGTACCAGAGTACAAATGAAAACTGGAAGATGGTTTTGAGGGAAAAACTGAAGAGCATTAAAATGACCAAGGCTGAAAATGTGGTCACATATCTTACCAGGTTGACACAGGTGAGAGATGAGCTTGGCGTTGTGGGGGAGGCCATAGTTGACAGTGAGCTTGTGAGGACAGCATTGAATGGAGTTTCCAAACAATGGGTTGTTTTTGTTGAGGGCATTGTGGCTAGGGAGAAGCTTCCCAATTGGGAACGTCTTTGGGATKACTTTGTTCAGGAGGAGACATGGAGAGGTTATGTACATGGCAGTTCATCTACAGGTCATGATGAGAAGAATGTGGCTCTTGCTGCCAACAGCAAGAAGAAGTTCAAAAAGGGTCCTAAGGGAGGAAACAAACCGAAGGGTGAAGGGAAGAAGGACATGAGCAAATTCAAGTGCTTTGCATGCCACAAGTTTGGGCACTATGCAGATCAGTGTCTGAACAAGAAGAAGAAACAAACAACAGCTTCAGCAGCAGTGGAAGAGTTCTCCACCAAGTTTGACAAGGAATTTTCTTTGGTTGTGTGTCTTTCCACGAGGACCACTCATTCAGATATGTGGTATATTGACAGTGGGGTGTCCCGCCATATGACAGGGGTTCGTGAGCACTTGACAGATATTACTCAGATTGGTGATGTTGAGGTGGTGCTTCGAGATGACTGGGTGGTCAAGGCAGTTGGTTGTGGGACAGTATCATTTCAGAGGGAGTCTTTGCCTCCCATGTTGTTGAGAGAGGTCCTATATGTTCCAGGCTTGAAGAAGAACTTAGTGTCAGTTTCTGCTATTGAGGAGAGGGGCTATGAGGTGTTGTTCTGTGATGGGCAGGTGCTCCTTTTCTCCAAGGGGTCTAGTATCACTTCGGCCAAAGTGATTGGGACTAGACATGAGAAGTTGTACAAGCTTATGTTCCAGCCAGCGAGAGCATTGATTCATACTACCAGTAGCAGTGATCTATGTGAGCTATGGCACAGGAGGATGGCACATTTGCAACATGGGGCTTTGAGGATACTGAGGGAGATTGTGACTGGAGTTCCAGATTTTAGTACAGAGCACCAGGAGTTGTGCAAGGGGTGTGCTTTGGGAAAGTACACCAAGACTTCTTTTCCTAGCAGTGATAGTAGTGCAGCAGGTATCCTTGATATTATTCATTCAAATGTATGTGGCCCAATGTCTTCGACATCGTTGACTGGTTGTTTATACTATGTTATATTCATTGATGACTTCTCACGAAAGTCTTGAATTTTCTTCATGAAGACCAAAAGACAGGGCTTCAGTCGGTTCCAAGAGTTCAAAGCTCTTGTGAAGAACCAGACGGGGAAGAAAATTAGAGTTTTGAGGAGAAACAATGGGGGTGAGTATACCTCCAAGTAGTTCATGGACTTTTGTGCAAGAGAGGGCATCAGGAGAGAGTTGATTGTTCCTTACAACCCACAACAGAATGGGGTTGCTGAGAGGAAGAACTGGGCCATTGTTGGGGTTGCGAGAGCCATGCTACATGATCAGGGGCTGCCACTATTTCTTTGGGATGAGGCATGCTACACTGCAATTTATCTGCAAAACAGGAGTCCACACAGGGCAGTGGGGAGCATGACTCCTGAGGAGGCTTTTTCTAGGAAGAAGCCTGAGGTGGGGCACTTTTGGATTTTTGGGTGCATCACATATTCACATGTCCCTTCTGAGAAGTGGACAAAGCTAGAGCCCACGGCAGAGAAAGGGATCTTTGTTGGGTATATGTATATACCTTCCTTCCTTGAGGAAGATAGTTTTGAGGAGGGATGTGAGATTTGAGGAGGACAGAGCCTTTAGGAAGTCACGAAGGACAGAGAGGGGTGAGCAGTTTTCACCTCAGATTCAAGTGAGTCCGCAGCAGACTTTAGTGACACAGAGTTTGGGGCCACCAGTTTCGGTGACGACTGATCCACATGTGACAGGGCCACAGATATCAGGATCGCAGGTTACCTTTCCACAGGTTTCAAGATCGGGTACTCTAGAGTCTACTTCAGGATCACAGTCTTCAGGAGATGGGGTTGAGCAGGGAGAGTCCCCTCCACGGGACACCACTTCAGAGAGGAGGAAGCCCAAGTGGCTTCAGGATACTTTGAGGGAGGCACAGGGTTCAGTGGGGAANGTGATTTCCATTCCAGCAGAGATGGGTTGGAAGATCGACCAGATGGATGTGAAGACCGCATTTCTGAATGGTCTTATACAGGAGGAGGTGTATATTGAGAAGCCATTGGGCTTTGAGGTGCATGGGAGAGATTCTCATGTGTGTAGACTGAAGAAGGCATTGTATGGGCTAAAACAAGCTCCCAGAACTTGGTATTCGAGGATTGATGCCTATTTGCCGCAGTTGGGCTTTGAGAAGAGTGAGGCAGATCCCAACCTATGCTACATTGTGGTTGGAGAGGATCCTCTCATTCTCTTGCTAAATGTGGATGATTGTTTCATTACAGGGGCAGAGAGACTCATCACTAGCTGCAAGGAGAGCCTTGCTTCAGAGTTTGAGATGACTAATATTGGACTGATTCACTATTTTTTGGGATTGGAGGTTTGGCAGGAGCCTGGACACATCTTCCTGGGACAGAGGAAGTATGTGTGTGATATTCTGAGGAGATTTCAGATGGAGGATTGTAGGCCCATGACCACTCCCATGATTACCAACTGGAAGACGCTTCATGCTTCTGAGTCACAGTTGGTGGATTCCACTTTATATCGTCAGTTGATCAGGTCTTTGATGTATTTGGTCAATACCAGGCCAAATATTTGTTTTGCTGTCAACACTCTCAGACAATTCATGGTGGAAACTAGGAGAGTGCACTGGGTAATAGCAAAACATGTGCTCAGGTATCTTTGTGGTACAGTAGATTATGGTCTAGACTATTCAGAGAGGAGATTGGGCAGGATGTGTCAGTGACCGAAAGAGTACTTCAGGGTGTTGTTTCGGATTGGGCTCAGCAGTTGTGTCTTGGTTCAATCGGAAGCAAACATTAGTGGCATTGAGTTCTGCAGAGGCTGAGTATATGGCTGCCAGTCAGGCCAGTTGTGAGGCCCTTTGGCTTCGCAAGCTACTAGTGGGAATGTTTGGTGTGCAGATGAGGCCTACCTTCATTTACTATGATAATCAGAGTTGCAGTAAACTCTCAGAGAATCCAGTTTTTCATGACAGGTCTAAGCATATCGAGATTCGTTATCACTTCATCCGTGACTATGTTCAAAGAGGAGCAGTGGAGCTACAGTACATATCTACAGAAGAGCAGGTTGCAGACATACTCATCAAAGCATTGGGCAGAGGCAAGTTTGTATGTTTCAGGGACAAGCTTGGAGTGGTGAGTAACACTTTCCTCGGTAAGAGGGAATGTTAAAAATAATTAAAAAATACCTAGGCAAGTGTTTCTCATCACCTAGGCGCCTAAGGGGTGAGAAAGTGCCTAACGTGGACCCTACTCATTTAATTTGTGAGATGCAAATTAAAAGGTGACTTTTTGAGACTTAGGGAAAGTGAGTGAATAAAGTGATTTTATCTCCACCGTTGATCTCATCTAATCTCAACTGTTAGATGAGATGACTCTTGAGAATCCCTCATGAGGTCGATTAGGGTAAGGAGGGCGCACCCATTGTTAGGTAGTTGAAACATTTTTTGAGAGAGCAAGAGCAGAAATTCGAGTTGGAGAAAGAGGCAATTTTTGCAGAGCTAGGGCATGCATTCCAAGGCTAGAAAATAGCATGGAAATCGAGGCAGGAGGTACAGCATTAACAGCAGGCCGTACAGTACGGATTTCAGGGGTCCATACAGCTTTTGTACGGATTTCACGGATGTCAATGCAGTGACACGTATCTCAATGAGGTACATTGATCCCAAGGAAAATGTCACGGATCCCAATGTCTACAGATATGACGTATCTCAATGAGATACACAGATCCCAAGGTAAATGTCACGGATCCCAAAGTCTATAGATATGGCCATAGAAGAGTACACAAATCCCAATGCAGCATCACAAATCCCAAGGCAATGTCACAAATCTCAAGGCATGGTACACGTCTCCCAGTGCACAATACCCACTTGAAGTGATGGATCTATCCTCTTAGCAAGCCATTAATTGGTAGCACCTAGTGACATCTCTTAGCAAAACATAGCAAACGGGGTTATTTTTAATACTTGTCTAAGTCTTACCATGGGGAACAATATTAACCCTTGCATCAAATCCTAAGACAACCCATATTTCTTAAGTACCTAGGTGAAAGATGGGCAATAATGAGTAACAGTGATGAAAGGGAAGGGGGAATGAGTTCATGTGATGACCCTCAAAAGCCTTAGACATGCATAGGCCTTATTATTCATTTATTTATTCATCTAGCTTCATTTGGCTAGGATTTTTGCTTTATAATAGCCTTTTAGAGGGATCTTAGCATTGAGTTACCATCCTCGGCACTATTTCTTACTACCCCTTTGAGCCTTTTTCTTTAAATGTTCAATTTATCAAACAAGTCTCTTTTATTTAGATATTTATAGACAACCCAAGGACTAGGGACATTAACCTTGTGTATAGAGATATACAACGTACTTTTCTTCAAGATAATGGCTTTTAGGAATYTAGTATAGCAACATCTGAAACCTAACCTAGAAAGCCCTAATAGTCTCATTCTTAGTTTGTCTTATGTATTCRAGTCCTTTAATTAATAATTGGATATCTTCCAATTTCATGCCCCAACTCATGAGAAAGGTTTCTTCTAACTGGTCCATAGATGTGATGCTAGCGGCTGGAAGATTATCATACCATCTTCTAGCATTTCCATGCAGAGTGACAGAGAAGAGTTTCATTACCAAGTCTTCAGCATCGTCACTGACAGGGTGGAGCTGAAAGAAAGCCCAAAAATTACTCATGTGATAGTCGGGTCTTTCTCCATCAATGCTAGTGAATCTAGGGAGCCATTTTCATACTTCAAGGGCATTTGTCTAGGGTACCCCGGGATTTTACTCATGTCTAAAGGATTGTAGTTTCCCGGATCCCATTGTGAAGTCATAGTTGGCTTCGTCACCAATGGAGTCGCCAGAAAATTTTCTTGAAACTATCAAAAGATGAGGGAAAACACCCTAAGTGGAGTCGCCAGGTAAACTTGTAAAATAGAGACTCTAGAGGCAAGGCTTACCGGAAAGTGTCGTCTTGAGGAGAATTGACTCAGTGTTCCCCGGCAACAGCACCAAAATGTTATCGCACAGTTTGTAGTTAGGATAATGGATTGATGAAAGGAGGTCAAACTGGCGTAATTGAACCAATCCCACTCACTATCACCTCGATGGGAAGGTTCTTTCTATTTAAGGAGGTAAGGCCCAGGGGAGACGTCCCCGATGACCTGGGGTTTTGAGAAGGCAAAGGGTTTAGCAAGGCTAAGTGATAATAAACCCCCTCACAAGTCACCACCTGATCAGAAAGTCCGGCTTATAGCCAATGAAGATAACCGGAAGTAGTAACCAAGAAGTATCCCTGCCCGAGAACAAAGCAACAATGAAACTATACGTGCAAGCTTGCTTGTTGGTTAGTACCTCATATAATCAATGACTTTCTGATAATAAGCAATTGAGCAATAATATTGCTGAAGTAAATCAATGTTTACACTATAGCAATGATTACAATATCACTTCTCAATAAATGCTAAAGAAACGTGGCATTCAATGTAACAAAATCAACACTTCATAGATAATGCCTTAACCAACCATTTAATTGCTTTAAAGATGAAATGAATGTTGCATATAAGGTGTTTATAGCATAAAAGAAGACGGCAGCATTAGGGTTAGTAAAGGTTAGTCTAAGCTAGGGTTAGTTGTAGTTAGGGTTTATTCAAAGTATTGGAAGTTGTAGGATCAAGTTACTCAACACAAAAGGCCTTAGATCAGTGCGCTCCTAGGGTATATGGAGTCAAAAAGAGGACGCAAAAGCTGAAGGACTAAGTGATGGTGAAACTAAAGACAAGAGGGTAAAGTGTTGAGGTGTTGCTAAAGCAAGGCCTCAACAACAAAACCCTAAGGGAGAGAGGCTCACTTTGGTGTAGAAACCCTAGGCCTCAGTGCTTTCTCCTCCTTCTTTAGCTCAATGGAAAAAATGGCTAGCTCAATAAATGATTGATCCAAGACAAGAGAGTTTGAAAGTGACGTGTTGCTAGAGCAAGGCTTCACTAGTCAAACCCTAGGGAAAAATGGCTCACCAAGTGTAGGTGACCTAGGCCTTGGTGCGTTTTTCTCCTTAAATCAACAAGAGTAAAACGGCTAGGCTAGAAGAAAGGATAAAGTGTTGCTATGGCAAGGCTCTATCTCTCTTCAGCAAATAAAATGGCTTAAAATCATGATAGGGACATGAGACAAGGACCTTCAATGTGTGCTTGTCACCTCGGGTTTAATTCAACAAACTATAATAATAAATGCAAGAAAATAACACTACAACCATTCAATCAAGAAGTTTTGCAGAAATTCACTTACATTTAACCAAGAAATCATATAGCAAACCCTAGTTGTAATACCTTCCACCAAGATAAATCCGAAAATATGCCAAGAAAGTCTTCTTTCAACAAGTGCGCCTCAAAATTTCAGCCAATAACCCTAAGAATGGCGCAAATTTCAGACCTCACCAAGTGGTGAGTGAGAGATGATGAAAAAATGAAGGTAAAAACCCTCAATTTATACAGTACAATGACCTAAAAAGCACCTAAATTTACTTTTTAGGTCATAAAAAGGTTGACAAGGCCAAAATACTAAAATCATATTGTTTTACATTAAATGTTTGAAAATTAAACCCTAATCAAGCAATAGAGAGACGCCATCCCCTTTCTAGGATGACGTTAGCCCCTTCCAAGGCAAATGCAGCATCCTGGAGCAAAACGTTAGCCCTCCTTGGGCTTCTCCAAGCTGCCATACGTGCCAATACTGCCATATCTGCCTCCCAAGACGTCCATACTGCTTGGTGACGTCATGGGCTTCCTAGGAGACATTATGGGCCTTCCAAGGCCAACGTTCCTATGGAGAGGGCTCAACCCCCCTAGGTACAAGTCTGCTCAGTTGCCTCTGGTGGATTCTTCTGCTCAGTTGCCTCTGGTGGATTCTTCTGCTCTTCCCTGGTACAAACACTCAGCCCTGTCTCTGCCCCCTGTTGGGGTCTCAGCATCCATCGGGTGGGCTCCTCAGCCCCATGGAGGTCCGAACTGATCATCTCCCCATGTGTACCTATCCATTGGTACCTGTCCGTCAGGCATGATCCTGCACATCAACAGTTACGCCCTCCATGGGCTTATAAGTCACAAGAATCATAGCAATGTCCATTGTCAATCACATCTAATCATCAATATTTATTAAACATGTGCATAAAACCCCTTTACCCCAGTCTAGTGCTCAAAGAGATTATACAAGTCTACAATACAAGTTTGGGGAAAGTGACAGGACGTCCTATTGGGCTAGTGTCTACTGGTAGAGGGATGTTTCTGGAAAAGATTAAATAAAAGTCATGCAGGTGGGTGAGGTGGATGGGGATGCCTGGGCAAAAGGTGCAGTGATAGCAGGGATGGCTTACCAATGGGTGCCTTTGTGGAGGGTGAGTTGCACCTGTCATGGATGCAAATATTTCCAAGCCCATTCATGCCTTTTAATTTTCATTTTTTCCAAGATGCTAATCAAAGGACAATACCCTGGCTTGGTGACCAGTGGTGGCAATGTTAGCCACAAACATTTCACGGAAATGAGAAGGTTGGCTCGTGATGCCACCAAGAGCCACTACCCTGGCGTGGTGACCAGATGCTAGTAGTGTCATACCGTTAGATGTTCATGGACCTAATAGGTCGGCTCGTGATGAGACCTCCTATCCTCTAACCAAGTCTTGTCTTATTGTTTTTTATCTTTTTATTGCTTTTTCTCTCAAGAAGTTAGTCAAGGGACATTGCCCTGGCTTGGTGACCAGAAGTGACAATGTTACCCACAAGTACTTTCACGGAAATGAGAAGACTGGCTCGTGATGAGACCCCCTTTCTCTTGGCCATGCAACCAAGAGCCTTACCCTAGCATGGTAACCAGATATTGGTAGTGTCATACCGTTAGGCACCCATGGACATAATGAGTTGGCTCGTGATGAGACCCCCCATCCTTCAACTAGGTCTTGATTTATTTTTTTACAGGTCCCTCTGTTTCTAGATGAGAAGCCTTTCGAGGATCCCTGGGCAAAGCATCTCGAGGTTTTATTCTTAGGATTTTATTGTCATCTATTTTTACCCCCCGGGCCTTTAGCCAATTCTTCCCACAAGGTAAGGTACAACCCCTAAATGATTGGCCACCCCTATGCCCAGACCAGTGTAATGGGATGGGTGAGCAAGAAATAAGTTGGAAAATGGTATGTATGACAGGAACGAACGATGGCTTTTCAGAAATCCCCCAGTGGCAACTCAAAACCTATGGACATTAGCTTGCTAGGGCATCCTGTCATTCCCCCCAGACATGGTCAAGTGGACAAGCATAAGATCCAAGCACCTGTTAGAAACAAAGGAATCAAATGCACATATTCAAAGGTTTTGAGGATCAAAGTGACACATACCATGATACCCGGACTCATTACCTCATGGAGCAAGAACCATCTCTAATGCAGGACCAAGCCGAAGGTGATGGATGTTGTTGTTGCTACTGACAAGGTGAAGGCACTGAAAGGGAGAAAAGATGGGCCCTCCAGGGCCATGCTCAAGTCGATCTGGCTCTCGGTACTCCATGTCTAGGACTTGTGGGCCTCGAGACATAATCACCTAGTTATCCCTGAAAGTGCAGGATAACAAGCCTTCGATCCCTTACTCTCTAGCAAATTTGTCCCTAGGATTTGGATTCTTGAGGCCTTGAGTTACCAACACCTCATCCATTCATCCCTTCTCCTTAGACTAATACAATCATTTTGTTATTGCTTCGAAGAGAAAACCGTCACCTCTAGACTCCATTAACCCTAAAAGGCACTAGTCCACTTGCTTTAGTGAATTGATTGATCAAACAAACACTCAAATCTTCTTCCTTTAAGCTTTTACTAACATTTGCTAACCTTAAACTAGACTAACTCCTTAGCTAATTTGTTGTTGTTGCAAAACATTGCTACAACCATACTAATTCAAGCCAAAATTGTCGCATTCACCTACATAACTCACACTTACATCATCCGGAAATCACTTGTGACAATTGCCAGTCAATCTACTAGATAAGTGTTGAGTTTGAATGGCGTTTTCTTGCACTTTTGACCACTAGAATTTGTTGTTGTTGCAAAAAATTGCTACAGCCATCTAGCTGCAGCAAATTCTCTGCAAAAGTGACTTATTATGCTAGCTAGACCTTGCCAAATTTGTTTGTGACAACTTATTATCATTTTGCTAGGTAAAGGCTTTTCTTTCTTGTCTTTTTCAAGCAATTTTAAGGCATAATTCTTGTGGCTGTTATAAAATATTAGTTGTTGTTATAAACTGTTACATTGCTGCAAATTCATATCAGCTAGCTCAAATTTTGAAGGTTCATGGTCTTATGAAGCACTAACATCATTTGGTACTTGAAAGCTGCTATATTTTTTTCTTTGTTGTCTTGTTCTGGGCAGGTACACCATATTTTCACCTTGCTTCATCTCTCAAAAGACCTAGAGAACCTTTTAACTTGAGTGGCCAGTGAGAGGGGGGAATTTCTTGCATCTTTGCCTTAGTCTTCTCAACCCTTTAAGCCACTGGGGACGTCTCCCCTGGGGTACTTTGACATACTCCTAAACAGAAAGGGGTTTCATATTAAGGTGACAGTGATAGGTCACCCCCTGTTACGCCAATCTTGCATCCACTTGCCTTGGGCTTTGGGCAAGTACAAATTGTGCGATAACAGGCCTAATAATAAAGGGGCCGCATTTGCAATGAGTGAATAGGTATATATAGAGATCATGTAGTCATTATTCGGGGCAAGTGATTTGGAGGTATGAATGTATTGTTTTATTTGAAGAAGGTTCTCCTATTCTTTAAGGAGTTATTGTGTAACGCATCTCTCTTATCTATCTTGGAGTTGTGTTCCATGCTCAATTTGTTGTACTGTGCACTCTAGTTTATATGATATCTTAAGCATTTGGTACATAACATTTGGTATCATAGCATACAATTCTAGGGTTTTGCATCTTCAAACAAATCACCTAGGTATTTTTGCAATAACTTTTTTTCCGGGAAGTTTCAGACAACAAAATTTATGGGAGCCGATGGTGTAATAGCCAAGTGCATGTGGCAAAAATTTCAGGTTTTGATTCGCTACAATTTTGGAGTCATAGCTTGTGATAATTAAGGTTTTTGACTAGTCCTAAAACTAGTCTCAAACAGGTGTTCTTGGTAAAATGGCCATAGCTTATTTTAGGTGAAGTTTCAGATTGTTTGATTTTCATAACCATGAGGATACATATAGAAACACTTGTGGTAAAATTTTAGGTTTTGGTTCACTACACTTTCTAAGATATAGCTTGTGGAAGTTATGGTTTTTGACTAGTCCCAAAATTAGTCTCAAACAAATCATCTGGGAATTTTCGCTATAATTTTTTTTGGTGAAGTTTCAGACTATGAAATTTTCATGATCCTAAGGAGACATATCTAAGAACTTGTGGTAAAAGTTTCAAATTTTGATTCTCTATAATTTTCAATGTACATGCTGTGGAAGTTAGGATTTTTTATTAGCCATAAACCTTGTCTCAAACAGGTGTTCTGGGTAAAACAGTGATATATGCTTCTGTAAAGATCCAAATTGAGTACAACCAGTTGAATTGGAAAGAGGACAGCCCATACTGTTTCAATTCCAAGTTTCAAAATCATATCAGAAAAATTGGGCACATGGCATTTTGTATAAGTTCTCTTTCTGGAAAAGACCAAAAATCAAAAAGTTTTGTGAAAATTACCACAACTTTCACTTGGCACATTAAATTTTGGTCAAACTTGTGGCATTGCAAAGAAGACATATCAGAATACTACAGGCCAAAATTTCACACTCAGAAGTGCTGAAATTTCACACTCGAAAGTGTTGAAATTTCAAAGATACATCAAGAGAAAGGTTGGCCAACAAGACAATCTCAGGATCAGGGTTTAAAAGGTATGTGAATTTAAAATTATCATAACTTTTGATTGGTATGTCCAATTGAGGTGATTCAAAAGCATTTGAAAAGAGAAAACATAGGAGAATATACTAGAAAAATTATTATAACTATTTGAGATCATTATTGTGAGTATATTGAGGTTGTAAGTTGAGGGTTTGGGTTAGACCTCAATTGAGAATCAATGGAAATACCTAAATTTAGTCGAGATGAAGATAAAGATGAAATCAGTCCAATGGAATGGTTGAGAATGATAAAGAAAAATTATTTGAATTCTTGGCCAACAATTCTTTATTTTCATGGTGAAGCTTCTAAGTGGTGCAATAGCTTTGATGAAGATACTATATTCCACTCCATGTGGGAAAATTTTGAAAAAATCTTCTCAAATAAATGAATTAGGGATACAAAAATGAAGGCGATGTATAAACTTCAAGATAAGTTAAAAGAAGCAAAAAAAGAGATCAAAAAGAAGGGTAGTGAGGTATCTAAGATACAAGACCTTAATGTAGCACTCATTAAGGAGGTTCAAAAAATGAAATAGGGAAAGAGAAGGGATGTGAGAAAAGAACGAGTCAAGAGAAGAATTGAAAAAGAAAGATGAAGAAATATGTAGATTGTGAAACCATAATAAAAAAACTATTGGATGAGGTCAAGAGATTGGAAGAAGAAAAGAAGCAGTGTTAAAATCAAGAAAAAACAAGGATCTTGGATGAAGAGACTACCAAAAGACTTGAAGAGGAAATTTGTAAGAAGACTAAAGAAACCCTAAATATTGATGAGGTAAAATAAAAAATGCAATCCAGAATTGAAGGACATTAGAATTTGATGAATGGGGTCAAATTGCAGCCTCAAAAGGAGAAAGAAAACAAGATTCAAGAAGGTCATCGGAAGATACTTATAGAAGTTGAACTCCATCTAGAGGATGTACATGTCAAATATGATGGTATTATTTCCAAGGGTAGAGTAATCAAAGACCAAGAAAAGAGGATAGAGGAGGCCATTGTCTCTGAAAAGAAGACAAATGAAATAGATGTGCGAGTGAAGGAAAACTATCAAATGTGAAACCATATCGACACCCCCATTACTAGGAAATATTTCAAGGAAGACAAGAAGATCGATATCAACATTATCAAAGAAGAAGATGGAATACTCATCAATATTCATGGAACAGGGCATCACAAAACCATTATTCAACGAGATATTATCAGAGACCAACAACTACTACAAATTGGAGAAGTTACAACAACAATACATGGAATCAAAAGAAAGAAAATTATGAAACAACCAGCCATCAAGGATTAAGACCGAAAAGATTTGAGGTTGGATGGATGGATCATCATCAATGGAAAGATGAAAGCGGGAAAATAAGAAAATCATATTACTTGGTTTCATCACATGTAAAACCTTTAACTACAAAGCTTTGAGGACAAAGCTTTATCAACAAGAGTACTATGGTATTATCCCAAGGGGGGCATATATGGAGTTAAATGTATATGATAAGACCCCAAGGGGGGCATATATGGGGTTAAATGTATATGTAATGGGTAAATGTATATGTAATAATGGTCGGCCTAATAATAAAGGAGCCACGTTTGCAATGTGTGAATAGGTATATATAGAGATCATGTAGTCATTATTGAAGACAAGTGATTTGGAAGTATGAATGTATTGGGGTATTTGGAGGAGGTTCTCCTATTATTTAAGGAGTTATTGTGCAACTCATCTCTCTTATCTATCTTGGAGTTGTGCTCGACGCTCACATTGTTGTACATGGTGTGTACTCTAGGTTTTATGACATATTAAGTATTTGGTTCATAACAATTGTTATATATTTGTGGGATTTATGTTAGTTTTTGTAGCTCGGAGGTACTTATGCATTGGCAGTGCCCAGCATGCAGAAGTGACAGAGCAAATGTCTCTCTCTAGTGACTTGACTTTATAAAGTGATTTTATAAACTTAAGTGGGGTCGTTTATTATTTAATGAGTAAAAGTGACTTTATAAAGTTTGGGTCACTTAAGTGATTTAAGTGAACTCAATGAAAGATTAGCGTCCGTTGATCTTGTGGAGCAAGATTGAGTCTCAGCCATTGAGATCTAGGGTTAGGGATATTGAGAGAGATGGGGTGCACTTTTCAAGGGAGATTGAGAGGGAAAGTGAAGAAACACATTTTCCAAGTGCGATTGAGTCGAAAGGAAAAGAGGAGCAGTAAAAGAGGATTGGCATGCATCCAAAGGGGAATAGGAGGCACACATCCCAAGAAGAGCTCAACAATTAATATCGGTTCATACATCATTTAAGGAGGTCGTACAATACGGATTTAGCAGGGTCATACAATTGTTTTATGCACAGAAATCGAGGCAAGGGTTGCACAAATTTCGAGGCAGTTTTTGGGTGCATTTATTGTTGTAGCTTGTCTATACAAAATAGGACCGTACAACAAATATTTGGGCACAGTTTTCAAGGCAATGTTTGCTACTGTGTTGATTGTACAGGGTCGTATAGGTCGTACAATAGGTTGGCACGTTTTTCAAGGTTGTTTGGCACTCAAAATCGTAATGGACTGTTGGCACATTTTTCTAGATAAGAACTGTGTATTTCATGTTGAAAAGATTGTTGTTGTAAACTCAGAATTTTTCCTGTGAGCTCAATAAAAGAATATCTCCTTGGTTGGTTTTCCCTTCAGGGTTTTTCCAGGGGCATTGCCTAGATATTTCTGTCAAATGTATGGTTGAATGTTGTCTACTGTTCATTTATTTTCGCTTCTAAGTTTTAGATTACTTATTCATTCATATTTATGTTCATCAACTATTGTTGAATGCTAGTTGTTTATTGTATTACTGTTAAAGCTTTATTGGAGGTTGAAATCAAAGTTTGACTAAGTGACAGTGTGTGATGTAAGTCACTCTAAATTTAACATGGTATCAAAGCTTGGGCTCTGAGGTTCAGTGGACAGATTTTGGCACTTGGATAGAAGTGATTTGCAGGGGTTTTTTCTTGGAAGAAAGAAGGGAAAAAGGGTCTTTGTCAGTTGGACAAGGATGACTTCCAGTCTCAGGTATGAGGATGGGTTGGAGCGGATCTCCAACTACTTGCAGTGGAAGGTAAGGATTGCAGTTGTTCTCAGGGAGAACAAGTTGTGGTCGTTTCTGAGTACCACAGTGACAATGCCTTCATCAAACCCCATTGCCCTAGACCTCCATGAGGTGAAGGAAGCAAGGGCACAGAGAATAATCTTGGATGGAGTAAATAGCCACCCGATTCCACATTTGGCTGAGAAGCTGACAGCCAAGGAGATGTGGGATGCATTGATAAAATTGTACGAGAACAAAGAGATGGCCCTAAGGGACAAGCTCCACAGCACTAGGATGGCCAAGGGAGAGAGTGTGGCCTCCTATCTCACCAAACTTAGACAGGTGAAGGATGAGTTGGCAGCTATAGGGGAGATTATTCCAGACTTGGAGTTGGTGTGCATATCCCTGAAGGGTTTCACCAAAGAGTGGGATGTTTTCATGAAGTGTATCGTGGAGAGAGAGAAGCTCCCAGATTGGAGTAGACTATGGGATGACTTTACTCGGGTGGAGATCCAGGAGGGTTCTCAAAGTAGACATCGGGAGAAGGCAAAGAGTGGTGCAGACGAGGAGAATATTGTTCTTGTGGGAAAGAGCAAAGACAAGAAGAAGGACATGAGCAAAGTGAAATGCTTTGCATGTCATAAGACTAGCCACTACGTTAGTCATTGTCCGAACAAGAAGAAGAGCAAGAAGGATCCAGAGGTATCAACATCAGCTGAGGTTGTTGAGTTTATTGAGAAGTTTGAGAAGGAATTTTCTCTGATAACTGGTCTTTCAGGCAGTGGTAGTGCATAGTTTGGGGACATTGGAGCATGGTTTGTGGACAGTGGTGCATCTCGACATATGACGGGAATGAGGTCTGTGTTCCTTATTTTTGCAGAGATAGACTCAAACTATTATGTGGGTTGTGGGGCTAGCACCAGACATGCAATGAAAGGGGTTGGATGTGTGGGATTCCAGCTAGAGTCAGGAGGTTTTCAGGAGTTGGTCGAGGTATTGTTTGTTCCAGAGCTATCAGTAAATTTGCTCTGTGTCAGCTTTGGAGGTTGATGGATGTGGAGTAGTGTTCTTCCGTGGACAGGTGTTTCTATATCCAGAGGGAGCTACTCCGGACACACTTGTATTGCTTGGTGTCTAGTGTGAGAGGTTATACAGGTTGTTGGGAGTCGGGACAGCCTGTGGTTGGATCCAGTGAATTCTTGGATTCAAAATCTGTGTCAGTGTCAGAGAGTGAGCAGGTTGCTTGGAAGAGTGAGTTGATACTGAGGACTCGAGCTTCTTCCAATACTCTCAGAGGACTCAACTCGTATGAGATGACACTGATGGATGCTCAGAGGAGTGAAGAGACTCCTGGGAGCATGCCTTGGATGGACAGGTCTCCAAATCAAAGTTCAACGCAGGCAGCAGCAGGGGCTTCCAGTTCAGAGGGAACAAAGGCTTCTAGTTCAGATGGAGCAGCTACAGCAACAAATGTGATGATGGGGTTGGACATCGGTTCTAGTGGAGGTTCCAGAAGTACCTCCCTCGCTAAAAGGGAGTGTTAGTTTTTGTAGCTCGGAGGTACTTCTGCATTGGCGGTGCCCAGCATGCAGAAGTGACCGAGCAAATGTCTCTCTCTAGTGACTTGACTTTATAAAGTTTGGGTCACTTAAGTGATTTAAGTGAACTCAATGAAAGATTAAGTCATGTACGTTAATCTTGTGGAGCAAGATTGAATCTCAGCCATTGAGATCTAGGGTTAGGGAAGTTACTCATTAATGAGTAAATAAAAGGAGCTATTGAGAGAGATGGGGCGCACTTTTCAAGGGAGATTGAGAGGGAAAGTGAAGAGAAACATTTTCCAAGAGATATTGAACTGACATGAAAAGAGGAGCAGCAAAGGAGGATTGGCATATATCCCAAAGAGAATAGGAGGCACGCATCCTAAGAAGAGATCAGCATTTAATATTGGTCCGTACAGCATTTAAGGAAGTCGTACAGTACAGATTTAGCAGGGACATATAGCTATTTTATGCACAAAAATCAGGGCAAGGGTTGCACAGATTTAGAGGCAGTTTTTGGGTGCATTTATTGTTGTAGCTTGTCCGTAAAACACCGGACAGTACAGCAGAGATTTGGGCATAGTTTTTGAGGCAGTGTTTGTTGTTGTGTTGATTGTACAGGGCCGTACAGGTCATACAGTAGGCTGGCATGTTTTTCAAGGCTGTTTGGAAATGAAATCAAAGTGGACTGTTGGCACATTTTTCTAGATAAGTACTGTGTATTTCATGCTGAAAAGATTGCTACTGTAAACTCAGAATTTTTCCTATGAGCTCATTAAAAGAATCTCTCCTTGACTAGTTTTCCCTTTGGATTTTTTCCAGGGGCATTGCCCAGATATCTTTGTGTCAAATGTATGGTTGAATGTTGTCTACTGTTCATTTAATTCCGCTACTAAGTTTCAGATTACTTAGTCAGTTGTATTTCTGCTCATAAACTATTGTTGAATGCTAGTTGTTTACTACATTACTATTAAATTTTTATTGGATGTTGAAATCGGAGTTTGACTAAGTGTGTGACGTAAGTCACTGTAAATTTAACAATTTATACATCGAAGTAAATCATAGACTCTCATCGACTGATTCACTAAAGAGATTTACTTAAGCTCTATTACCAATAGACTAGGGATACCCCCTTGGCCCTTGGGAGCTAGCCTAAAGTGAAGGGGATATTGTGTTGAGGTGACAGTGGTGCAATTTCCATTCGTTGCCCCAAGGTAGCATCTGTGGTTGGACTTTCTACTTGGATGCTAGTTTAGGTGGTAACAGGTACCAAACCGATCCCCGTACCATTCAAATGGCCGAGTCAAAATGTGAAGGGGTCAACTCAGCCGAGTCCAAGTCCAAGTTGACCAAGTTTTAAAACATTGTTACCATCTAATAAACATTGAGGTTTGCACTCAAGTTTTTTATCCTCTTGACCCACCCATAATAGATCCAAGGCTAAGATGGATTTATGCTAGTTTATTTAGAGCATTTGTTAAATACAGAAATATGTCATCTCTTTGTTTTTTATACACGAACATCGACTCTTTTATTTTCAATTTTTAAGTTACAACACAAAGTAACATAGATCTCCACCACCTAGGTTGTAGCACACCTTGTTTCTCTCAACGCAATGGTGAGTTCAACAGGCTTAAAGAAGAGAAGCATTCGAATTGTTCTTTCTACCAAAAATAATAAAGAAATAGAACAATCACAAAGTCACCTTGGAGCACAATTTACAACGAAGTAATGACAATCTACCTGCACCTAGGTAGGGTAGGGGTAGACAACCATTGATTTAAGGAAACCAATGGTTATGGCGAAAGCATTGTTGATCAGCAAAGCGATGCATAAAAGAATTCCATGTAGTAATTCAAGACACAAAAAGAAATCAAAGATAGGCTCAAATCTATACAAGTGTATTTATAAGTCACAATGCACAAGAGTTGCAACTGTAAAATGGTAAGAATCCTATGCACCAAAGTCTTAAGAAAAACTATGAGGCAAGCCACATGTTACTATAGATTTTTTGAGGTCCTGTGAGGCTGCCATCTAAGGTTTGTCTTTGACCTTAGTATG
>SNQJ01S0019330.1:147786-158816 GCA_010110895.2 Picea sitchensis | reverse complement strand
AGAGGTTGTACGTTCCCCCTGACTTTTGCACTAGTCTGTCTATGCTCACAGAGGTTGTACGTTCCCCCTAACTTTTGCACTAGACTGTCTATGCTCACAGAGGTTGTACATTCCCCCTGACTTTTGCATTAGACTCACATAGCATCTCGTTCGTCCTAACTTTTGGTTTGACTCAAAGAGGTTGTACGTTCCCCCTGGCTTTTGTCAATACCTCATAAGACTGGTTGATTCTCCAAATCTCCCTGGCTAGCCTCAGGGTGGCCCATATGGCCTCTCATTGGAGAATGATTGTCAATGCTGCCAAATTTAACATCCCGTGTTGTTGCCCTAGTAGACTGAAGACCTTGGTGGTCTGCTAGTTTGGTCGGTAACAGGGCCAACAGATAAAAAAAGGAAGTACATTATAGGAATATGAGTATCCTTCCAACTTTGTATGAAGAGGAATTTTGGTTGAAAGCAAGCAAAGGGGATTAAACTAGTGTTACCAAGGAGCCTCTAGGGGCTCCCAATCCTCTAAAATCACATACTAGACAGAATGATTGTCGGAATGCATTCCCAACCTAACTAAGAATACTCCCTGGAGAATTCCAAGAGCGCACTCTGTTCTTTTCTCCCCCAAGCACTCTCAAGTGCTCTAGGGTGCGCTCTCAAGATCACTCCATGTACAAAACACTCCCGGGATTTTTCTGTAAAGCATTGCTCCCCACTCTGGCTCCACTCCCTGGCAACAATAGATCAAACAAATTCTTGGAACATATAACTCTATGATCAACAAAACAGGTTGTATATTTACATTTTCATCACACATTTATAGCCTACAAGTAAACTCCTAGAAGGTAACATTAGATGCAATAGGGACAACTCTGAGGTATGAGACAGTTGATTTTGAGGACAAGGGAACTTTATTCCCAAATTGTAAGGTTGTTTTTGATGTTGAAACTTGAAGGAATAAATTTTGGCACAGTCATCAATGAACTTTAGATGCCATCTGCATTATGTCTATGGATGACAATAAGGTTAGGCATAGGTTTTTTCCTTGGGAAGAAGCTAATGAATAGAGCCAATGATAACTTAGGAGGTTTTGACTTTTCTCATGAAGCGCCAATTGGAGATCCTAAAGGGCACGTTATTAAGGCCCGTAGATGGCTCTCTTGTTTATGGTAAGTTGACTAATGAGATCGCATCATTTGTCAATTCTTTATGCAATTTTCCATGAAAGATGCCTTCAATTTGTGGCCTTGTGTCATTTATCAATCTTCAAACCTGATTGACCCCCCTGTGATTGCACTTCCTGTAGTCCATTCTTGCAATACAAATGGATAGGCCGATGGAATTGCAATAGTCGAGAACCTAGCTATGACTTCTCACTGGATGCTCAAACTGGAATATCTACTTTCAAAAAAAACTATCATTGTTTAAGGTCAAGGTATTGTTGCTCCAATTTGGGTCTGCTCTGGCTTGGATGATGATGTGTCTATTTTCAATTTTCTTTCTATTGTGAACATTCAGAGGCAGAGTAAAAGTTTAAAACATGAAGACGTTTTGCTGCTGACCTCAGTTTCAAGCTCTGTGTGGCGAGCACTTCCTACTTTCATAGCTGCTGTCTTTTCTGGTCTTCCACGGATCAGCATGAATTCCATTTGCTTTTCACACCATTCCTGCATCGAAAAAAAATATCTTACCATGAAAATGATTTTGGGCTGCCAGCCAAAAAAACATAAATAGTGCCACACTTGTTAGGTTTCTGCCACAAACGTCAAGGGTATTTATGTCCCAATTGAGCAATATGCAGTGTGCTCATAGCAGTACAAAACATATTATATGTTAAACTTGAATTAAAGGCAAATAATCTATGCAAATAACCTGGAATGCTAATAATCAAAGGTTAGCTATACTTTGGTGGGAGCCATTATAACCAAGGGAGAGTAAAACCCATTGTAGATTGTTCTAACTTCTGACAATATGTCCTTGGAGTAGTTTTCATTTTTTACCTTCTCAGAGCTTGTGAAAACAAAATAAAGAGAAAATTGAATCTCAGACCACACCATCTTTTAAAAACGCAAAACTTACTGGTACTGGAGATCTTTGAGACAACAATGAAAGTTCACCCAAGAAAAGCAGCAAATAAAATCCTAAGAGGAAGAGATTTATCAGATAAATAGGAAAAGATGAACAAACAATTGATGGAATCATGTCACAAAAATGTTGGAGCAGCAGCTCCATAGAAAAATCAACACTGCTGTACCAAAAGAACATGGCAACAAAAGAGATAATACACAAACAATATTCAGTAAAACAGTTTCAAGAAAATAGGAGAAAAAGAAGAACAGTTCAACTTATCATCTTCATATTGCATACGAGCAGATTAAAATCCACATTACAAAGATATTCCATTTAAGCATTTGCCTCCCAATCTGTTGAAGTTCATATTTTAAATGGTATGTGTGCTACGTAGGTGAGCATATCATGCAGACAAAGTAGCAGTTAAGTATCATTCTTCAGCCCACATTGCAAATGTTAGGACAACCGTCTTTCTGTTGGGATCTAGCTAAGCACCACAAACAGTAAAACAAATCCTGATAACTAGGAGATCTTTGAGACACGACAATGGAAGTTCACCCAAGAGAAGCAGCAAAGAAAATCCTAAAAGGAAGAGAATTTATCAGAGATATAGGAGAAGATGAACAAATAATTGATGAAATCATGTCACAAAAATGTTGGAGCAGCAGCTCCATAGAAAAACCAACACCGCTGTACCAAAAGAACATGGCAAAGAGATAATACACAAACAATATTCAGTAAACAGTAAAACAGTTTAAAGAAAATACAAGAAAAAAGAAACAGCTCAACTTATTATCTTCATATTGCATACGAGCAGATTAATTTCCACGTTACAAAGATATTCCATTTAAGCATTTGCCTCCCTATCTGTTGGAAGTTCATATTTTAAATGGTATGTATCCTACGTAGGTGAGCATATCATGCAGACTAAGTAGCAGCTAAGTATCATCCCTCAGCCCACATTGCAATAGTTAGGACAACCGTCCTTCTGTTGGCATCTAGCTAGCACCACAAAGAGTAAAACAATTCCCAATAACTAGGATATGAATGAAACTAAGTGCAACTACCAACCCCAAAATTATCACAACTGTCAGTACTAGCTACAACAGAGACTAACTAATACTGTTTATAATATATATTGGTATGGATTTGTCATATACCATCCTACCTTATGATGCTTGAATCATAGAACATAGTCCATGGAATTAAAGAAGAAAACTTGAAAAGAAGTCCAACACTTTTCATGGTGTTTTGGACTATAGTGTAAATGAAAACCCTTGCTGATTCCTTGACAACTTAACATTTCCAGCAATGTTCTTTATCTAATACTTGTGAAACTCAAAACTAATTCATATGAGACAGAAACTTCTGACATGGAGCTTGTATCTGTACAAAAAATGTTCCCAATACGAAAACTTTTTTGAAAATCTCGGGAAACCCCTGCATTTTTTTTTCCCTGAAACAATATATGATGTATTTCTCAAAAAAACAAAAAAACTCTTGGGAAAATTCTGGGAAGTGCTTCCTAGAAGTTTCTTGCAGTGACACATCTGGGAAACTACCGATAAAGGACAGCTGACAAATTTTCCGCAGGTGTACTGGGAACCACCCAGAGAAGGTCAAGTAGAATTGAACTTTGACTGAGCTGGTAAGGGCAACCCTAGGAAGTAGAGAAGTGTCGTTATGAGCCCTAATTGTTAGGGTTCCAAACGATTGAACTAGTGTTGCAAAACTCGGCATCAGCCGGCAGGGTTCATCAACTCTGAAATCAACAAAACCGGGAAAAAAATAGGACCTGAAAAAATCAGAAAACTCCAACAAATGAGCATAAGAATTAAACCTTCAACAAATGCAATAACATCCAATTGCTAGACTATGATTTTGAGTATCTTTGGTCACTATTTCAAGTAAGTATGTAGCTATTAAAGTAAACCCTAGTGGCTGTAGCAAACTTTTATAACAGCAGCAATAAATATCATTTGTTTGCTAGGTTTAGAGTTAGTAGAATTAGTCAAATCGCTTTGATAGAGAGAATGCTAATTCTAAGAGTGTTTTCACCACAAGGAGAGTTCTAGACTAGTGTCGTTGACTTTCTAGGGCTATAGAGTCAAGCATGCAACACTTTGAAGAAAGACTTAGATAATCAAGAAGAATGAGGTTCCAACCCTAAGGTGCAAAGACTTTTGGTCCTGTAACAGCACACTATAGCAGAAGACGGTGAAAAGATAAATCTGTCAGTGAATGGACAGCTCCTCAAGTTGTTCTTCAATAATAACATCTGATGCCCAGGGGGCATCCATGTAAAATAGTTTACTCTAACCCCTCTTCCTTGTATTTTTACCTTTACTTCTTCAGCTTTTCATTTTCTTCTCTTTCATTTCAGCATTATTTTTGTATATATATGTAGGTGCAGCTTGTATTTCATTGATGGTTTCTATATATTTCATGTGTCACTAATATGTTTTTTTGGTGAGACATGTGTTTATTGTGCAGATCACAGATTCTGGAGTTCTCGCATGCTTTCCAAAGATCAAGCACACATACCCATATGGAGCCAGTTGTTACCTCCCCAGTTGCATCAGGAAGGACTTATGGATGATCCACAAAGATTAAACAAGGCACTTGTTCAAAATTCAAAGTTCAGAAGTCCTACCAGGCATTATTTCCCCTTCATTTCTTCTTCTTCTTCTTCTTCTTCTTCTTCTTCTTTATGCAGGTTCCATACCCCCTTGGGGGGAATTGTAATAAAATGAGTTAGCATGAGGTCTCTTGTATGTAAAAGACTCAGCTCCCTAAGACTTGGTTATTAGTGCATAACTCTAGAATGTTTTTTTTCACTTGGTCCATTATACCTCGCTTCGGCAACTTATAATGTTCCAAGTTTTTTCACTCATTTTCTCCAAAGTTGAAGTATATCCTAATGGCTAGGACTTAGTGTGTTCTATCTGAGTCTAGTGTCAAATGTTTATTACCATGCTAATCATTAGTCTAGAGTCTTATGGATATGCATTAGGTCCCTCCAAGAATGTTTTTTTTAAAACGTAAAATTTCCCGTAAAATGGGATTTTACCTTGTAAATTCATGCAAATATTTAATAAGTGGTACTGGGAGGTGTTTAACACCTTGGGGGGTATCGTTTTCTAACTCATAATACCCCTTTTACCTTAGTAGCCCCATTTTGAACAAAATAATTGACTTTTACACATAAAAATTAATTATTTCCTCAAAAAAGTGATTTAATTAGCTTCCTATTTTCAAGGAAACATGTCGGAGACATGTTTTTGACTTGTCTTCAATCCACTCTACCTCACTGGTGATTAGTGGCAGTTGACGGCAAGTAAGGGTGAGTTAAGTGATAAGTTAACTAAGCTTGGTAGAGATCCCAAGGAGAGGTGCGCCTTCTCTCTTCGGAAGTGGCGCACTCTCCTTGAGGGTGCCAATCCCAAGGAGGTGCGCACCCACTCTTGAGATAGATAGAGCCTTCTCTCTCCTTTTCCTCTTCAGTTATGGCGAGTTGCCTTCAGTCTACTGAGATGTGGTATTGATCTGTCCTCACATGTGGCTCACCCACCTTGGGATGTGCACCCCCTTCCTTGGGAAATGTGCCCCTCTTGTAAATAAAAGCAAGTCAACCCCTCTCCATTTTGGTTAAGGAGAGTTTGGGCTTAGCTTGTGCATTGTGCTTCTATTGTGATATTATTTTGAATAAGAAAGAAGGCTTTGGAGGTCACGACGGTGTGGTGTACAATTGTGTGGATGTTTGATGTTTAGCACTTAATCATATGAGGTAACCATAGATTTACTTTCTTGCACGTAATCTCGTAAAATTGGCCTTTGAAGGGGTGTTGTCATCCAATAGGACAGAATCTCTTTAGCTAATCAACTTTTGGGATTTTATTGATTACTTGCATTAGAGAGCTTAGATTTGTATGTATTTTCAGTTGACCTAACATACTATAAGAGCTTCTTTTGTAGGTATCACCGATATTTAAAGTTTTGTGTGCAAGTCTTTAGTTTTCTACTGGTCCTCATGCTTGGAGAAGTGGTTGGACTAGCCTAGCGCAACCTTCAACAAGCTCCAAGTCTATTGAGAACAAAGTCCCTCAGCATTTCACTGAAAGACCCCATAGCCCAAAGATTCTGCATCTCAAGCTTCTCTCTCTCTTTCCTTCAAATTAAACATTTTTTGGCTACTTTCCTTTGCATGCAAGTAGATCTAAGGTTTAAATATAAATCTTAAGTAGATCTTCACTTTTTCATGCATGCATGCATAGATCCGTATTATACTTTCAAGTTTGCTATCATTCAAGGTAGATCTAGCATAAAAAAAAATTATCTTTTAGCAAGTTTTATAGCTAGATCTTAAATGCTAAAAGATAGATTCATTCAAGAGCTTTAATTTCTTTATTTCGGCAGATCTTAGTGCCTATTTGTTTTCTGTACAAACAGCAAACAAAAGCCACTAAGAAAGTTGGCTTCTTGTTGATTTTCTTAGTCTTCTTTTTGCTAACTTTTATTCTAACTTTTACTTGGTAATTTTTTGCATGAGACTAACAATTTTTGCAGGTTGTTTCAAAATCTTTTTGGGCAAGTTCCCAACAAATTAGCTTGCTGTTTTTCTGCATTTGACGAACAGCTAGAAGGAAGTGTTGCCCGTTTTTCATGGATCCGGAGAATCCAAGACCCCCCAAGGCACCCAATCCTCCTTCTAATCACTTTTTTCTCTCATTTTTGTAAGTTTGTTTGGTCCTTGATCTATAAAAGGCCAACAAACCTTTCATTTCCAAGATTGTAACTTTAAGGAATTAGTGGGTCTAGCCCTCTCATCCACCCTACCCCGTGGGGATTGTGTCATTTTTGCATTCATTTTGCATTTGTCCAAATTTTTCTAACTAAACAAGATAAAATCAATCTAAAATGAACCAAGACAACAAAGCAAAACATTCACTTTCCGCTTCAGATTAGTTAGATTAGTTTTCATTTTCTTAGTCATTTCAATTATTTTTCATTTTTGCAAAGTAACGAACCTTCCCCGTCAAGGTCCTAGTATGCTCTCTACCTCAAAAGCCTAGCTTGATCTTGGCATGATCAAAAAGGAACTTGATTTGTGCGGAGTAGATTAATTAAGGAATTTTTTACTATTATTGCACAACACTGGGGTAATACTTGCAAATTGCATGTGAGTTCAGGGGGCTACTCATTGAGATTCATTCTTGCCCCGTTGGAAGTCCTTGTAGTTTCGCTTGTACCCGCTTGAGGGATAATAGCTAAAAAGTGACAAACATTAGATTAGCTTTAGATTAGATCTTTCATTTCTTACTTACAATCCTGCAATCGTGAGTGGATCAGAACTATCAGTCCATCTCATTGAATTAACTTAAATCCAAGTGAAATCCTTTGATTAACTAAAACTTACCAAGAGCAATTCACAACATTTATCTTGCAGCAATACACACCTTTTGGCACTGGTCTCTACAACATTTTCATTTGCTTATTATCATTTGTTTTGGAGCATTTTATTTGCTTAGTATCATTCACATAAGCAATCTTTGGATGTGTCATTATATGCTGCTAAAATAGTGTTACTTGTTTTTGTTTCATTTAACTCCTAGAAATTCTTGTACTTAGCTTAACCATCCTTAGATTATTTTATTACGGACTAGGCCCCTTGGCTTTGCTAGGAGTTAGCTTAGACAAAGGATTCAAGTTTCAGGTGACAGCAACCCGAMTCGAGACTTGCCCCCAAGGCCACACCCAGTGGATTGAAGATTTCTTCCACGTGACCCAAGGTGCAAATTAGGCAGCAACAAAATTCATGTACCATGCCTCAACATTTGTGTACTTGCATCGAGATCCATGATATTGCATTGGGGTCCTTGATATTGCCTCGGGATCCATGTACTAGTATACAGACATATATTTTCATTGGGATCCATGCAATTTTCTTGGGATTCATGACATTACATTGGTATCCATGTATTTGCATTGGGATATGTGTACACTCATTGGGATACGTGTCACCACATTGGGATCCGTGACAATGCATTGGACAATGTGATAGGGACTCCACATCATCATGTATGCCACCTAGATCACTTCTTGAGGGTACACTCTTCTTGGAGGAATATTCCCACACGTGTGGATTTGTTGAGCTTGTTATACTTTTTTGTCCACACGTGTGAGCTAGTTATGGTGGTTGGAGTTGGTTGAGAGGTTGTTACACTCATTTGGACCATTTCCTGAGGTTGTTGAGTTGGTTATGAGTTGGTTTGACCACACATGCATAGGAGCACCCCTCTTCTTGTGCCACATGTGCTAGTTGTTATGATTTCCTTGTGAAGCACACTCATCCTTTGACTTCATGGAGTTGGGTGAGTTGGTTAGCACACATCTTAGAGGGCATACTTGTTCATGAGCCACTTGTTGACCACACATGTGACCTTTTATGGTGGTTAGCTCACTTTTGGGAGGGTGCACTCTCTCTTGGACTGATTTTACTTGCTTATGGTGGTATTTGACCATGGTTTAGAGGGTGCCCATCTTCTTGAGGAGTTGTTTTGTGCTAGCCCTTAATATTTTATTATATCTTGACCATATCCTCTCTAATTTGTTGGAGAGATACAATTTTGGGCTAGGAGGTTAGAAATTTATCATTTTTTATTCATGAGGTTGTTAGGCTCTCTTGTTATATAAAGAAGCCTCTCACTCATTTGTAACTTGTTGGAGAATAATTGGAAAAGCTCTTGTCTCAATTCACTCAAGCTATTTGTAATTCTTGTCTTGTTTTAGGATTATCTAGGGCAACTAGGAAGATCTTGATTATTTGTAGGTTTCTTGGAGGAAGGAGCTAATACAAGGCCATAGAGGAGCACCATGCTACATTGGAGAAGTCTATGAGGTATAATTAACTCGTGCCTTATGCTTTTTACTCATTTATATTTAGATCTAAAGCATTGAATTTGGACATCTAAAATCCTAGGTTCTTGTTTTAGATTAGAAATAAAGTGTACCTTGTATTACTTAGATTTGGATTCACCTAGGACCAATCTCCCCAAGAGCTTGAAATATTCAAGTGTCTTAAGTTGGACGCTTGCAAGGCATACTTAAATGGTGCTTGTAACCCTAATACTTGACACGAGGATATAGCCTCAATCATTACTAAATGTGACTGCATAGCCCAAGTGGAGGAAGGCGGTGGTCTCATTTCCTCTTTTCCAACCACAAAATTTTAGAACCAAATTTTTCCCTTTTTGTTTATTTTTGGAAATCTAGGGCTTAACTTGAATTGATCTCTTAGATTAGATAGCTAATTTCAAATTTAGAGAGCTAAAAAAAACTCATATCTAGCTAACTAAGCTTGAACCTCTTGCAAGTAGTCCTCTTTCTTTGTTTAACCCTAAGTCGACTTGCATTTATTTCTCTCCATTTGGCTGATACACATCTTAAGAAGAGAAATTTGTTGGATCTAACTGTTGAGCTTTGGGTACCTTGGAAAGCGGTCCCCTTGTGTTTATGACTCTTTAAACACAAAGGGGGATATTATTACCCTTAATACTTTACTTTATGTTCTAATTTCACTTTGACTTAGGAGATTTAAGTCAAAAGTGAAATATGCCACTTAAGTCATAAAGTGACAATTAATTCACTTTGTGGGTGAATTAATAGACATAATGCAAACTAAGGAAACTTGATAAAGTGGGTTTTCTAAGTAAGATTTTTGAGATTAAATCTCACCCATTGATTAGGCATAGCTAGATTGAATATAGGCAATTGGTCTTTTAGGTTTGGCCAAAGAGAGGCTAAAGGAGGGAAAAGGGTAAGGAAGAGGCTCACAGCTCACTTGAGAGATTTGGGTTAGGAGAATGAAGTGAAGAGGAGGAGAGGAAGTGAGGGTTTCAAGGAGCAAAGGGAGGCGCACTTGAGCAAAGGGCGCAAGCTTCTTGAGGAGCTTTCATGGAGGGCACATCTTCTTGAGAGAAGAAGGGCGCATGGTATGGAGAGGAAAGTTTGAGCATGAGTTCCTTGAGATGAGGAGGGCGCAAGGGTTCAAAGAGGGCGCACTAAGCTTCATGAGAGTTATCATGGAGGAGAGGGGCGCAAGAGCTTGAGGATGCATTAGTGAGAAGCTAAGGGCGCAAGCTATCTTGGAGAAGGTTGCTTGAGAGGAGGGCGCACTTGTGTGATAGAGTGCACAAGGAGTCAAGCAATGGGCGCAAGGTTCAAGGCAAGGCTTGTAGAGGGTGCACCAATATTGTGAGGAGGCAATCTTGGTAGAAGGAGGTGTTTTGTGTGAGAGGAGGGCACACCCAAAGAGAGGGAGCGCAAGTGTTGAGGCTTGAGCAAGAGGAGGGCGCACTTGCTCAAGGGCTTCATCAAAGATCACAAGGCATCTTCAAGGGAGGCGCATTCTACAAGTGGGCAAAGGCTTAGCAAAGTGAAGGGGGCGCACCAAGGAAAAGGGCGCCTTGTTCTAAGGCTAGCAGGGACAAGTTTGAGGAATTCCATTACAAGCTTAAGGATAAGCTTGGATTGTATCAAGTTCCCTGTGTATTTACTTCTTGTAGCATTTGCTTTCAGATCTCCATATATATATCTATCTCTCTTACTAGTTTTCCCCATGGGGGTTTTTCCAGGGTCATGTTGACCAAAAACTCATGTGTGTTCATTTGCAATGTTTGCTTAGTGTTTAAATCAGCAGTAGGAGCTTGTTAAGATCCTAGAGGAGTGCTATATGTTTTGAGGTTTGCATGTGCTAACTTTGTGCTACTAAAACTACTTGCAAGGGCACCTTAAAAGAACATATATCCATCAGTTGAGGGAAAAATTCTTGGCAGAACTAAACAGACCTGTTTGCTGTCCTAAAACAGCAGCAAGGACAGATCTGCAGAACTAAACTTAGAGCCCAACAAGAGGTCATAAGACAGGCCTGTTGGGCAGCCCTCATAGTTCCTCAAAAATCTACATGGTAT
>SNQJ01S0019330.1:130803-145819 GCA_010110895.2 Picea sitchensis | reverse complement strand
AGGGTACAACCATACTCACTGAGTATTTTCCAGTAGGAAACAGTGTCCACTGCAGGGACGAGATTGGAGGGGTGAGTGACACTTTCCTCGGTAAGAGGGAGTGTTGAGTTTTGGGTACCTTGGAAAGTGGTCCCCTTGTGTTTGTGAGTCTCTAAACAAAAAGGGGGAGACTATTATCCTTAATACTTTACTTTATGTTCTAATTTCACTTTGACTTAGGAGATTTAAGTCAAAAGTGAAATATGTCACTTAAGTCATAAAGTGACAATTAATTCACTTTGTGGATGAATTAATAGACATAAAGCAAACTAAGGAAACTTGAGAAAGTGGGTTTTATAAGTGAGATTTTTGAGATTAAATCTCACCCATTGATTAGACATGGCTAGATTGAATCTACACCATTGGTCTTTTAGGTTTGGCTAAAGGAGGGAAAAGGGTAAGGAAGAGGCTCACTTGTCACTTGAGAGAGTTGAGTGAGGAGAGGAGGAGAAGAAAAACACTTGGGCACATCTCTTGAGGAGAGGAGGGCACATGAGGTCAAGGGTTTGAGGAGAAGCCATTGTTGAGTGTGCAAGCTTCCTTGAAGCATTTTCATGGAGGTTGGGCACTAGTTTGAGTAGGGGCACATTCTTAAGAAATGGGGGCGCAAAAGCTTGTGGAGAGGCGCATCAAGCTTGTGAGAGGGCGCAACCTTGAGGAGGAGACTCACTTACTAGAGGAGAGGCGCACTCTAGAGCATGGACGGCGCAAGGTAAGTGAGGGCGCACACTTGTGTGGAGTTTTTGCTAGAGGAGGGGCGCACTAGAGCTTAGTGCACACTAAGCCAAGGAGGGAGGCACACTTGTGTAAAGAGTGCAAGACCAAGGGCTAAGGCAAAGGCAAAGGGCAAGGTTCAAGTCAAAGACAAAGGCAAGAGGCAAGAGGCAAGGAAAAGAGCTAAAGGATTAGCAAGAGAAGAAGGGCGCACCAAGGCAAAGGGCGCCTTACTTCAAAGGGCTAGCAGGCACATCTTCAAGGGACTCCAAAGCATCCAACTGTGGTTGCTATTGTACCAGGAACACTTGTATATGTTTTCCTTGTAACTTTTGCTTTGATATCTTCTATATTCATCTATCTCCAAACTGGTTTTCCCCGGGGAGGTTTTATCCAAGGTCATGTTGACCAAAAATACTTGTGTCCAAATTTCATGCATGCTTAGTGTTTAAATCAGCAGTAGGAGCTTGTTAAGATCCTAGAGGAGTGCTATATCTTTTGAGGTTTGCATGTACTAACATTGGGTTACTAAAACTACTTGCAAGGGCACCTTAAAAGAGCATATAACCATCAGTTGAGGGCAGATTTCTTGGCAGAATTGAACAGACCTGTTTGCTGTCCTAAAACAGAAACAAGGACAGATTTGGTTGACTAAACTTAGAGCCCAACAAGAGGTCAAAGACAGACCTGTTGGGCAGCCCTCATAGTTCCTCAAAAATCTACATTAACATCCTCACTTCATATATCTTGGATAGATCTAGCAGTGTTACACTTTTATGAGCTGAATCAATCCCTTATATCTCAAAAGTTTCATGGTTTTAAGCCCATTTTCTAACCCTTAGCTTGCTGGTATAAATTTCTGAGTAAAGGGTTTTAGTTAATCGGATCTGAAATCCATCTCCATACCTAACAGTCTTCTATTTCAGATCTAGTAAGTCTAGAGCATGTGGATTAGCCCTTAAATCACATTTATTTTTCTTGCTCTCTCACTTGAATGGTAATATGGCTTAAGGTGGAAACATACTTGGATGCTTTAACCACACAAACAATTACATTTTGGTGAATTTAAATGTGCTAAACGCTTCATTCTTCAATTAATAATTCTATGGTCACACATCAATAAATGGGATCTGTTCACGTGCTCTAAGATTTTCATGGTAGAAAACTTGTAAGCACATGGATGCAAATAGATACTTGATGAACTAAACATAACCGATCTGGTCTACATACTTTTCAGCATCTAAAATAATAGATCAGTTTGTTAGTGAGAAGTCTCCAGCATACTTTCAGGCATATTTTGAATGTGTTTTACTGTGATATGAATTGTCTTAGTATACATGAATCTGTGGTGGTAAAACATTCCAAGGTAATAAATTTGGAACTTATTTCCTGAATTCACAGTTTGACTACATGGTTCATAACCTTTCCACACTGTTGAAATAATGTAACTGCAAAGTGTATTCTAATTTCTTATTATTATTTGATATATTATTCATTGGATCAATCCCCATTGTGGATTGATCATGTTGGCTATTGTAAAAGGACCAAATCCCCTTTTGCAGATTGGTCATAATATAATTGTAATAGACAAAAGAAAAAGTCGGCCCCAGAATATATCAAAGAGGCCCCGGAATATAATAAAGGTGGTTATAAGCACCCAGATTAAGAAGTCGGCCTTGCCAGTGAAGAGACACTTCACACGTGCCAGATTAGTATAAATAAGGAGGCTAGCGCCTCACTTGCTCATTTTGAGAGACAAATTTCGGAACTGCAGTTGGAGAAGAGAGAGAAAGAGTGGCGCATCTTTGGGAGAGGATCTTCTGTATTAGCTTGAGTTATCTCTTGGCATTGTATTGGCTATCTATAATAAGGAAGTTTTGCTGGGTTTTCTTCCCCTAGAAGGTTTCCCAAGATAAATGTTGTGTCTCTTGTGATTGTGTATTTCTCAGTGATCTTGTCTTATGTTGCTGTTATCTATTGAAATGCAAAGAACTATAATAATGGCTTAAACATTAACACACACATCACTTGGTTTAATTACATCTGACTTTATTTCTTGAATGAGCTTTGAGTGACGGCAATTTCATTTGGGTTTATCTGATCAATCTAACTTAATGGAATCTAAGATTTACTTATGAAATTTGCAATCTGGAAATAACACTTCAAATCACACATGTGTGGATGCCATTACTGAACCCATAATCTCATTAAGGAATCAAATCTGTATTCACAAACACTTCTCATGGTTCATATTGCACTTGATTCATTTACATGAATGCTGGCTTATACGAAGTTTCTTTAATTCTGAGCAGATCTTAGTGAAATCTGCACTCTGGAATTGATAACACAGTCGCATGGATAACTCTCTTGGTTCAATGCTACATGGTTAATAGCACTCAATTATGAATGGTTCACATACTCTTTGAAGTGTAATTCTGGACTTTAGCATTTGAGCATTGTCTTATGGTTTAGTTTGAATGAATCGGCCAGCACATACTCACATTAAGGTTGCAATCATCTACTTGGCATTTCCAGCACATTTTGGGATACTTCACACTTGTTCTTTCATATTTAAATGTTGGTAACAACCCTTGGACATTTTGAATTTCCATGTGATATATTGGTGTACTCAATCTGTGCTCATACTTTGGGGTTAGTTTAACAATTTATTTGCACACCACATCACACTTCTTTCTAATCATATTAAGGGCAAATTCATTGTTTGAGTTACTCACCTAAGTCATCAATCTAAGCTAAGATCACTCCCACACTAACGAATTGGCTAGAATGAATCTATAGGGACACCTCCCTTAGGCTAGGATATCCTTTTCCTTGATCTTAAAGTGAGAGGCAAGGCCATTGTTGTGACAGTGGATGGCTTGCCTAATAGTTGCCTCTAGGCCCTCACACTTTATGGTTAGACTTTCCCACGTACTGAGAGTTTGAGTGGTAACATGTCCTGCAATTTTCATGTCTTTGCATGGCTTATTATTTATCAGGGACTGCCTACAAAGGCTTGCTTAGCCAAGAGTGCCTTTACAGATGATTAGCATGTCGTTTCTGGAAATGTTGAGACCATCAAGCATGTTTTTTGGGACTACAAAATAGTTAAAAGTTGTTGGCAATAAGTATAGTAGTATTCTCGTCCCCGAGGTGTAGGACAGTCGGTGACAGGGTGTGCTGTTAAGGCCCTCCGTGATGTTAAAGTCACCGGTTCGAAACCTACGGGGACAAAAAATCCAGCCATGTTAAGGGTTGGTGTGGCTTAGGCCGAGTGCGATCCCCGGGTGATTTTGACGGCTTATATGCCCCTGAGTCGCGGTTTCTCAGCCACAGGCTAGTCCCACAGATCACGGACAAACTAGCAAACAAAAAAAAAAGTATAGTAGTATTCTCCATTTATCTTCCAGGGTAATATGCACTGGAGGGCTGCTCTGCAAGGTGATTCTAGACACTTGGTTCTTTATGTCTTTTTGGGATTTTGGCACTACATCTAGGTATCTACCTTTGCATTCACTATGGAAAATGAGATGTAAAGTTCATTTTTGAGAATTGTGATAGCTTTGTTTCCTCCTTTGTTAAGGCTTGGAAAGAAGAGGTACGCTTCCAATTGTTAAATTTAGAGTTGTTATTAGGTTCTTTTCAATTTACTAGAGCATAACAACATAAGTAGGATCACTGAAAGAAACACAATCATAAGGTACACAACATTTTATCCTGGGAAACCCTCATGGGGGAGAAAACCTAGCAAAAACTTCCTCAATAATAGATTGCCAATACAATGCCAAGACTAAAGACCAAAACACTAAAGAATATCCAAAACTGAGCATGCGCCTCTCTTCTGCTTCTTGTAACTACAGCTACCTCCAAAAGATGCGCACTTGTTGAGTGACTGAGTGACTGAGTGAATGAGGCGCCATCCTCACTTATTTATACTAGCTGAGGTGTGCTAGGGTTATGTCTCTTCACCAAGCAAGGCCGACTTCTTCCAATATTGGTTAAAACCACTTTAATAAACCCTAGGGGTCGACTTCTCAAATACCACCATATGAATATGGCTTGACCAATCCACAAGAGGGGATTTGGTCTTATATAGGACCCGACATGATCAATCCACAAAAGGGGATTTGATTTATATAATAATAACTCAATTATAATTAGAATATTCTTCAAAGTTACAATATTGCAACACTCCCCCTTAACGAGAAGGGTATTCTATTGACATAACCCAATACAACATAATCAAGAGAAAGAGAGGGCAGCAACATCATCAGCATCTGGAACACTGACTGGCATATCCACAAATCATCGAAAGTTTTTCTCATCATCAATATCATCATCGTTCACAACATGGAGCTGGAGTAGTATCATCATCATCGTTCACAGCATGGAGCTGGAATAGTATCATCATCATCATTCACAACATGGAACTGGAATAGCATCATCATCATCATTCACAACATGGAACTGGAATAGCATCATCATCATCATTCACAGCGTGGAGCTGGAATAGCATCATCATCATCATTCACAGCACGAGGCTGAAACAACATCATCATCAGCACGAGGCTGGGATAACAACATCATCAGCACGAGGCTGATACAACAACATCATCAGCACGAAGTTGAGATAGCRACATCATCATCAGCACGAAGYTGATTCAACAACATCATCAACACGAGGTTGAGACAACAACATCATCAACACGAGGTTGAGACAACAACATCATCAACATAAAGCAACAAAATGAGGCAGGGGCAACAACAACATTTTGTGGTACTCTAACAGATCGTCYTTACCGGACCTTCAGGATCTGCCCAGTAATCATAAGATTCCGTAGGATATAAAATCCTAACGGAGCTACCAYGTGGTACTCTGACAGACCGTTCTTACCGGACCTTCGAGATCTTCCCAGGAATCAAAAGATTCGCTAGGATATAAAATCCTAACAAAGCTACCACTATTGACCACAACTGGCATATACATGCAGAGGTACTCTGGCAGACCGTCCTTACCGGACCTTGGGAATCTGTCCAGGGATGATCAGTCCCCTAGGATATAAAATCTTAATTGAGCTACCTGTTGTTGGTCAGGATACCATAGTATCATCAGCATCACTGCCCCTTTCGAGGGAGGTCCTTTCGGACTATACCAAGCTTGTCTCAAAAGTATTCAAACTTTACACGAGACAGAGGCTTGGTCAACACATCAGCAACCTGCTCATCTGTGCCAACATATTGGAGCTTTACAGCTCTCCTCTACACCATATCACGAATGTAGTGATACCAGATTTCCATGTGCTTCGACTTATCATGGAACACCGAGTTCTCCGTCATTTTTATGCAACTCTGGTTATCACATAGAATCACGGTGGCTTCCATCTCCAGATCGAATAGACGTGTCAACAACTTATGAAGCCATATGGTTTCACAACTGGCGAAACATGCTGCAATGTATTCTGCTTTTGCCGTGTTGAGAGCAATACTGGATTGCTTCCTACTCTGCCATGAAGTCATGGCTAACCCCAGACTAAAACAACATCTTGAAGTACTCTTTCTATCAAAAACACTTCCAGCCCAATCTGAATCAGTATAACCATACAGTCTGAAGTCATGATCTCCAGTATAACAAAGACCAAAGTCCAACGTACCCTTAAGGTATCTCATCACATGCTTTGCAGCTACAAGGTGAACACGTCTGGGCTCTACCAGATACTGACTCATCGTGTTCACAGCAAAGCATATATCGAGCCTAGTATTCATCAGATACATCAACGGACCAATAATTTGTCTATACAGAGTAGCATCAACCAACTCTAACAAAGTATCAACCAGGAACTTCAACTTTGTTTCCATGAGTGTGTTCATGGCTTTACATTTCAACATGTCAAACCTCTTCAGTATTTCAACTGCATACGTCCCTTGGTTAAGGAAGATTTTCTCTGGGCTCTGCCAAACTTCAAGACCTAAGAAATAATACATCATGCCTAGGTCTTTCATTTCAAATTCTGAAGCGAGCTTCTTCTTACAATATCTGATGAGCTTTTCTTCACCTATCAAGAATAAGTTATCCACATATAGCAGCAATATAACTGGTCCATCATCCACAATCTTGAAGTAAAGATTGGGATCAGCTTTACTCTTGGTAAAGCCCAAGCTCATCGGAAAACTATCAATACTGCCTTACCAAGCTCTTGGAGCTTACTTCAACTTCCAAACATGAGTCTTCTTGTCCTGTACTTCGAAACCAAATTTTCACATCACATTGTACCAACCTGGTACACTTGCTCATCTCCAACTTAATATGCACAATCATGTGCTACCCCTATGTGCTTTCAGCAAAGCATTATCTATCTCACTACCTGAGAGTACGTCCTCTACTCTCTCTGCAATTGTTCCTTCTGGAACCGGAACTCTACACCTACAGTTGCTATTTCTGTAGTTGAGAACGACTTGCTCTATTCTCACTGTAGTTGTTGAACTCTGAGAGTAGCTCTTTTATTCTATCACGGCAACAACTTCATCTGAGAGTGGCTCAATAACTGATATTGAAAGTAGCTCTTCTTCTTTCATGGAGGTAACTCTATCTACTATTGTAGTCATGTCTCCATGGCCCGACTAATGTACTGCACCAACTGGCACTCAATCTCAAATATAGGGATTTCTCCCCCTGCATCCCATACTTGTATCTGAATCATGGTTGTTCTGGCTGTCTTCATGAATACTGGAACTATTTTTTTGATTACTGGAGAAAGTGTCTCGTCATAGTCTTCTCCCCCTTGTTGAGAGAATCCTCTGGACACAAATCAGGCTTTGTACATCTTTATATTGTTATCTGCAACATGCTTGATCTGTTAGATCAATCTTGGAAGTCACTACTGACTTCCTTTCTCGTCTTAAGGAAAAATCCATATCCCAGTCCTTGTACTGGCTTCCTTCTCTGTTACTGAAACAAGGGAATCTTCCCAGGAGATTGTTGATATTATGGTAGTTGCGGGAGGTATTTACCTCCACGTGTAAACCTGACGAGAATAGAATACTCCAGGAAGCAAGAAGAAACCTTAATGAGTTGGCTAATAACCCTAGAAGACATGTCGGCTCAAGAAGATAACTTGTATTAGGTTATTAGCCTCCAAGAGAAGAAGTCGGCCAGAAGAAATAATATATACTGAACAGACAGATACCCAGAATGAGAAGTCGGCCCAGGCAGTTAGCCAGAATTACTATAAATACAGGAGGTCAGTCTTCATTTTGGGAGGCAGTCTCAGAATTGCAGAGCAGCACTTGTGCGCACTGCAGTGCCCAATTTTGTGTGCAGATTTGAGGAGAGCTGCCATTGTCGTTGTTGCAGCTAGCAGATCACGTTTGGCTTGGACTATCTCTTGGTTAGGGTTTGGACTATCTGATCAGCTCTTGTTGGTGTGCTATCCTTGGGAAAGGAGCACTACCCTTTGTTTGGCTATCTAGCCTAGGGTTTGCTTCCGGAGTGATTCTCTGTCAAGGTTAAGGTGCTCAAAGGGTGGCTTCGGCCTATGGTTGGGTGACAATAGCGATATTGTCAATGATAAAACGAGCACATCTATTATATTCTAACAGGTTATGGGCCCACCACTTCCTTCATTCAGTCTAACCGCTGGAAGGAAACATAGCCGTAAGGATATTAAGCTCGTTGAAGAACTGTCGCTAGGGTTTCTAGCAAGAGCAATCACCATAGCACTGTCACTAGGGTTACTAGCAGGTGCAGTTGCAGAAACCCTAATCCTCTCATTGAGGCACCTTAAGTGAAGGGATTGACCTAATTTCCAGATAGATCAGTGTACCCTATCCTAGCACATCTCCTGGTACTCTCAGCAAGCCAAGACGTCAAGTTTGAGTTTTTGGTCAGATCTAGGGTTGACCAAGTCAAAGCAGCCATGACTTACACTATGAAATCAAAAAACAAGTTAGATGGAGCTTCTAACTTCAGAGCATGGAAGACAAGGATTGACCTCATCCTTGCCAAGAATAAAGAGTTGGATATCGTGAAAGGAAAGATCGTGAAATCAGAGTTTGAAGAAGGGAAAGAGAAGGAACCGTAGAACGTCGCAGTTATGGAGAAGTTCAAAGATGGTGACATCAATGCTATGAGTATCATAGTGGAATCTATAAAAGACCACTTGATACCCTACATCTCCCATCTTGACTCATCGAAAAAGAGGTACGATGCCCTAACAAACCTCTTCTCAGTCAGAAACATTGGACAAATAATGAGTCTGAAGAATGAGCTCCGTGACATGAAGATGAATGATGATGACAGCATAACATCATACCTTGTGAGAATCTCTCAGTCAAGAGATCAACTACAAGCTATTGAAGAAATCATTTCAGAGAAAGAATTGGTAAACATAGTACTCAATGGTCTTCCCAAGACGTGGGATGCATTTGCTGCAAGCATGAACACAAGGAAGTAGTATCCTACATTTGAAAAACTTTGGACTTGCTATGCTCAAGAAGAATCCAGGATTAGTGCAAAAGAGAAACCCGAAAAGAAGTACGATGATCAAGCCTTCACAGCAAGATTCAAGAATTTCAGGAACAAAAGGAAGTTTTGTTTAAAGAGGAAGACAAATCAAGAGAAAGATATTTCAGAAATACAACGCTTCAACTGTCGAAAGTATGGTCACTACAAGAATCATTGTCCCGAGCTAAAGAAAAGGAAGCAGAAACACGAAGCATCAGTTATCAAAGAAAAGGAACCTACAAAGAAGACTAAGCAGGAAGAAAGAGACTTCTTCTTCTGAAGGTAACAATACTCTTCTTAGTTCTTGTACATATCTTGTTTGCATATCTTGTATATCCATCTCTTAGAAGATAATATGTTCCAACAAGAACTATACTTATGGAAGAACAACAAGATAAGGATTGCTATCATTATACAAGCCAGATAATACACATGAAAGGATGAAATACATCAAACAAATCATGTGGAAGCTATTACAAGATAAGCCGAAATCATAATCAATCATGAAGAGACTTAGAAGAAGCAAAGACAGAAAGAAGTCAGCAATCAAGAGGAAATTGGAGAAAGACTTATGACGTTTTGCAGAAGACAATAAGACAAAAGCGTGGACTCTATTAGACGGAGGGAGTCGATTATATATTGCAGAAGACAATAAGGATGCAGACAGAAGCGTGGACTCTGTTAGACGGAGAGAGCCGATTATATGCACTCATACATGAAGCGAGGATTAGGAGGGAGCTAATCCTATGATCCATTGAAGATGATGAAGTATATATCCATGGTAGCAGCCATGGAAGACAGTACGTGTTCAATTAAACCTCAGAAGAAGTCTTCTTCGAAGAGAAGCCTTAAAGTATCCCTGGTTGTCCATCCACATCCATGATTCTATAATGAAAGGAAGAAGTGTAATCTTTAGGGCATGGAATCTATAAGAAACTCCATGGACCCAAGAGCTAAAGAAAATATCAGGAAGAACATGAAGTTTCCAAGAAAGGAAGAGAAGCCAGAACAACCAGTCATTAAGAATCACAAGATTACCAGCCTGATATGAACTCACTAAAAGTTGTGATGAAGAACAGTGTATATTTGCAAGCATTGCAAGATCCAGAACTAGAGGTTCTCCCAAATGGAGGGAGAAGACTATGACGATTACTTGCTCCAGTAAACCAAACATACCTCTACATGAGTCATTATATCATCTGCGATATCCATGGGTTGGAGCTCTACATCATATGAATGCAAAGACTGTTCTCTAGAGCAATTGAACAAAGAGCATATGAAGAGCAACCTTAAGGCTTTGAGGTATACCAGAAAGAGACCGTTGTATGCAGATGGAAGAAGACAACTTGGTGGAGAACCTCCAATGCATAGCAAAAGCGTGGTGAAGATTTTCTATAACAGAGATATTGTATCAAGATGATTACTCAGAAGATCAGATCTCATGATGACAGAAGAAGTGCTACATGGATATGTTCCAGTTTTTCCAACTATGATATACTTTATTGATCAGAGCTACATGAAGCCTTCAGAGAAGACCAGTGTTCCAAACCGAAGTACATTTGAGATCAAGCATTACATTATCCGTGATGAAGTCCAGAAAGGAGAAAGTGGTTCTCCAATACATATCTCCACAGATGAGCAGATAAGCAGACATTTTGATGAAGTTTCTGTTCAAGATGAAAGAGTTTGTGTACTCAAGCTGGAGCTCGTGGAGACGACTTCCTTATTGAAAAAGGAAGAGATGACTCCCAGGTTGGGAGGGAGCACTGATGTATTATTGATTGATGGATATGATGAGCAGATTCTTTCCAGTTCGGAAAGTGGATTGAGATTTCTAACGAACAAACATTTTCCAGTTCGGAAAATGGTCCAGATTGTTGATGTACCATAGATAGCGACTTCCCATTGTGGTTAACATGGGGAGTGGTCTAGGGCAGTCTCTCTTCTTGAGGGTTACTCAAGAAGACTGGCCCGCCTCACCGGACAGCGACTTCCCATTGTGGTTAACATGGGGAGTGGTCCGTTTTGGAGGTTGGTGCAGGACAGACATTTCCTCTTGTGGTTAACATGGGAAATGGTCCGAACAGTCATTCCTTAGGGCAGATTCATTCTCTCCAAGTTGCACTTTGTTTAGTGCCGAAGGAATGGTCCAAGTTCAGCAATCAGGGACAGACATTCCTTAGGGCAGACTCATTCTCTCCAGGTTACACTTTGTCTAGTGTCGGAAGAATGGCCCAGGGTGGGGAATGGTCCAAGCTCAGAAATCAGGATAGTTATTCTTCCTGGCTTGAGAAGAATAGTTCAGATAGCTCATCATTGATGTTTTACCTTCTGAGGGCAGATGCTTTTCCAAGATCTCACAGATGTGAGTGGAAGAATGGCCCAGATGATTCAGTTTATATCATAACATTGTCTCTGTGCAGGTTGATATCAGATGATTGTTATGAAGACTGCATGTCTCTAGAACAGTAGATGTATACTACTGTGGTGGATGTGTTCCACTGTTTATGACTATACGTCACTGATCAAGTACCTGTGTGCTACTTGGTGTGGTAGTGTACCATTGGATTGCAGTTGTGTACTACTATGGATAGACATAGTTGTGTTCTATTGAATGATATTGTTCTGATTGCCTTGAAGACTATCAGCAGTGTTGAAAATGATTATCAGCTAGATGGATGATCAATGAACAGAGATTTCTCGGACAAAAAATGGTTCAGAACATTTATTCTTCTAGATTAGAAGAACGGTTCTTGTGTCACTCTGTGGAGTGAGCATCATGTATGATTACTCAGATAGAGTATGGTTCCAAGAGATGATGCAGTTGATGTCACTGATGGTGATGATGGTGCTCATGATCTAGTCATGAGATAGTCTATACAACTATGTTGATGCTACCGGGTGAATGGTATGTTTGTGCTCAAGACCATTACCCGTAATACCTCCCTAGCTAGGAGGGAGTGTTGATATTATGGTAGCTGCGGGAGGTATTTACCTCCACATGTAAACCTGATGAGAATAGAATACTCCGGGAAGCAAGAAGAAACCCTAATGAGTTGGCTAATAACCCTAGAAGACATGACGGCTCAAGAAGATAACTTGTATTAGGTTATTAGCCTCCAAGAGAAGAAGTCGGCCAGAAGAAATAATATATACTGAACAGACAGATACCCAAAATGAGAAGTCAGCCTAAGCAGTTAGCCAGAATTACTATAAATACAGGAGGCCAGTCTTCATTTTGGCAAGCAATCTCAGAATTGCAGAGCAACACTTGTGCACACTGCAGTGCCCAGTTTTGTGCGCAGGTTTGAGGAGAGTTGCCATTGCAGATGTTGCAGCTAGCAGATCACGTTTGGCTTGGACTATCTCTTGGTTAGGGTTTGGACTATCTAATCAGCTCTTGTTGGTGCGCTATCCTTGGGAAAGGAGCGTTACCCTTTGTCTGGCTATCTAGCCTAGGGTTTGCTTCCGGAGTGATTCTCTGTCAAGGTTAAGGTGCTCGGAGGGTGGCTTCGGCCTATGGTTGGGTGACAATAGCGATATTGTCAATGGTAAAACGAGCACATCCATTATATTCTAACAAAGATTTCACATCTCCTAGAAGTTTCTGAAGCTATGATCTAGTCTTCTCAACTCATGGCATCTGTCTCCTAGTCCTGGAAGATGTCTCCTTTCCACATCTGATCCTCTCTGAGATCAAGCTCACTCTGTTCTTGATTTCTTCTAAGTCTATTAAGACTTCATAGTCTCTACAAGATATACTTGGTGTTGAATACCAAGTCTTAATATGAAAGGTTGAGTCAGACTTCAAATGAATTCTGCTTTTTGTCAAGGTGGCTTCATTATCCTTTGACCAAGTCTACTGTGAGTTATGTTCTAATGTTCGATCATCTTTGAAGCCTTATGCTCCTTACAATCAATCTCCATATGAGATACTTTGTATCTCAAAAGTAGTTTATTTTTCATCTTCTTTGGTACATGAAATGTATATGATCACGTATACAACTTGGATGGTCTGCTCCATGTCTCATCTAGTATGTTGCCTCTTACAATCATCACTCTAGCTTCCTCGAGGTTATCCCCTGAGACCTGCCCGGAACAAGATCAACAAGGGAGAGACGGCAAACAATAATAATACTCTTTATAATAATGATAAAACAATAGCAAGAACAATTGTCATAGTAGCTCCTTTAGAGTTATTACTTGTGACCTGCCTGAAAGAAGGGTCAAAAGTAAGAAATACAATACGAAATGAGAGCAACACTCTTTTGGTGTTGTGATCAATTATTCCTCCATTGTAATCTGGAACCAAACCAAGAAGTTTTTCGTAGAGGTGATGTTAGTTGTATCTAGTAAGTGGTTTCAATAAGCATTCATCTTAATGATGCTCACATGCTACCAAGTATAAAACCTTTTGAAGATTGCTTATCTCAACTATAGTTCTTACTTGTAATGAGGTAGTTCTCAAACTTGACATGTGCAAGTTTGAATCTTATCAACTTAATCAATCAAACCTGGAACCTGGAGTCTTGTCCTCAAGAATGAATGTTGTTGATTTTCTTCCTAGACTCCTTCGCTCAAGATGACAAGTATTCTCTTTAACCTATCCTATGTTTTGAGATAATATGCTTTCTTAACAGAAATACAAGTTAGAGAATAAACTCTATAATCTTAGCTTTAATCAATCTAATACCTAGACTTTAATTTTGACCAGTGGTTAGTATGATGGTCATAACTTCAACATACAACCTAGATGTTCATAATGTCATAACAAATAGATGCATATCAAAATAATCAAACATGGGGTGTGTTATCCCCGATTTCTAGGGATAACTAGAAGATCATGTCTCGAGGCCCACAGGTCCTAGACATGGAGTACCGAGAGCAGGATTGACCCGAGCATGGCCTTGGAGGGCCCATCCTTTTCTTCTTTCGTCAGATTCGTCTTGTCAGCAGCAGCAGCAGCATCCATCACCATCGGCTTGGTCTTCTATCGGAGAAGGCTCTTGCTCCATGAGGTCATTGGTCCAGGTATCATCGTATGTGTCACTTTTGATCATTATAACCTTTGGATATATGCATCTGACTCCTTTAATCTCTAACGACTGCTTGGATCTTACATTAACCCACTTGACCATGATTGGGGGGATTGACAGGGTGTCCTAGCAAGCCTATACCCATGGGTTTTGGTTTGTCACCGAGGGGATTTCTGAAGAGCCATCATCCGCTCCCATCATACCACNCTGAAGAGCTATCGTCCGCTCCCATCATACCACCACTTTTCCATCTTATCTCCCGCTCATCTGTCCCATTCCCTTTGTCCGGGCATTAGGATGATCTGTTTGTGGGGTTGCACCTTATCTCGTGGGAAGAAGGGGCTAAAGGCTCGGAAGGTAAAAGCAGCTGGTAAAAGATAAGAGCCTAGAAATAAAACCTCGAGATGCATCGCCCAGGGATCCCCGAGAAGGCAATAAAAGGCCTCTCAACAAGAAACAAGAGGGACCCGGAATATAATAAACAAGACCTAGCCAAGAGGATAGGGGGTCTCATAACGAGCCAGTCTATTAGGTTCATGGGTACCTAATAGTATGACATTGCCACTATCTGGTTACCATGCCAAGGCAATGACCTTTGGTTGCATGGCCAAGGGAAAGGGGGTCTCATCACGAGCCAGCCTTATCATCTCTGTGAAAGTACTTGTGGGTAACACTGTCAACTCTGGTCACCACGCCAAGGCAGTGTCCTCTGGTTAGCCCTTAAATA